>JAOVYX010006446.1:2628-36599 GCA_035668315.1 Drosera spatulata | reverse complement strand
CACCACCCCCCACCCCGCATCCCCCCGCCCCCCCAAAAAAAAAAAAAAAAACCAAAAAAGAAGCAGAAAAAAAAAAGAACGAAAAGAAAAGGAAAAGGAAAAAATGGCTTGATTCCTGGTTCTGGAAAAGCTTGTTGAAGGTAAAAGATGTTCTTTCTTTGCTATCTTCGGACTTGCACCATAACAGTACGAAATGTGTGCAAGCTCTTGGCTCCCTCTGGTGAAAAGGTGAAATGGTGGAAACTTGTGTGGCATGATGATGTCTTCCCACGATTTGGATTCATTGTATGGCTTGTTGCAATGGGACGTATTCGTACCAAGGATTGGCCATTTAGAAGGGTTTTTTTACACGATGATATGTGCTCCTTATGTGGGGAACATCCTGAAACTCGGGATCATCTATTCTTTGTGTGTGATTATGTTATGGATGTCATGAAGTTGATGGGTGGGAAGCTGAAGCTATCTTTTAAGCCTTGTCCGTGGGATAGATGGATCGACTGGTTTCTGAAGGTTTCCACTGGTAAAACACTTGAAGCGCAATTTCGTTGTCATGCTCATGCTGCTGCTGTCTACTTTGTGTGGCAGGAATGTTGTCGACGAACGTACCAGCAACAAGCTCGATCTCCTCAATCCTTAGCTGAAGTCATCGCGGCTAGTAGTCTTGGTGTTTAGCCATTTGTGTTGGCTGTGCGAAATTTCTTGTTTGCCCGTTCATGTTTAAATGGAAATCAGTTTGCCCGTTCCAAAAAAAAATAAAAATGGCGTGATGCTTTTCTTGTTAATATTAAATAGTGCTGCATCAAGTCCAGCATTATCTTTGATTTTCTTCCCTAGATTTAAGCGATCGTTTTACCTTTTTAAAAATGTTGGCAAATCAATTGTATTGAAGGATCTGATGCATGTTACTAGTTAACCATTTGACTTATTTCAAGCCATAATATTATAATCCCAAACTGCTGTAAGGGTAAACTTCTTTTTTGCTGCAAGCTTGCCACTCATAGTTCTTGGTTAGAATGTAGTAGTTTGCAGCTCTAGAATCACATACTAAAATATTATAACCAGTAGTTGCTTCTACTATCATGAACTGTGAAAGTACGCTATTTGCGTGGTGAACTAGTTAGTCTATCCTGCGCACCGTGCTATATTCTGGACTATGTGGAGAGATTAGAATGTTCATGCATCTTACTCCTCGAATGCTTATATTTTCGTGAAAGCATTGATTGTGGAGAATATGAATTGTGTTGCTGGAAGAATGTGGCAATTCTTTTTGTTATCTGTTACTTATCTCCACTTTGATCAAATTTTCCAATCTATATTCTGGGTTATGTGAGCATTGGCATCGTGGTCAATGTTTTTATAGTCAAAGTTGGCCTCAAATCCTTCGATGAATCAATGAGTTCAGGTCAAGGACCTAGAATTGATCAGTTATAAGAGTGGTATTTCTTTTTCATTTCGTTTTTCCTTTCTTTTTTGTGGCGGTGTTGTGGAGGAGAAGTTAGTTTTAAAAAAACGGGTCATTGATCATGCTGTGGCTGGAATTTTTTCAACTTTTTCATGGACAAGTTACTCAGCTGCATGCGTATGTTCCTCCTCCTCCTCCTCCTCCTCCTCTTCTTCTTCTTCTTCTTCTTCTTCTTTTTTGTGTGTGGGTTTAGGTACATGGCTATGTTCTGTTTGTCCCTGCTAAATTAGAGAAGCCTTTTGCTGATGTTTTTCTATGAGCTTCAACTCTTCTTTGCACAGGTCAACTATTTCTTTCATTAAAATCCTATTTCATGGATGTCCTTGATTTCATTCCTTGCTAGTTATATGTCTCCTCGCATTTTCTGCTTTGCAGGTTGCTTACTGGATAATTTCTTGAGCTTCTATGAAATGCATCCATTCTTCCTCAAAGAGCTTGTAGGATTACCTGGTGGTGATTCAGTTTCCTTACTACACGCTGTAATCCTTAGAACTTGGGTGTCATTGTTTTTTGCGATCCTTTGGATGATATGGGGCGCTATGAACATTGCGGTTTTCAGGGGCCAAGTGGCTGATTGGGGTGAGATATTGGGTTCGCTTTCGATGGGGCTTTGTTTTCTGGTTAAGGTATGCTGGAAGAATGTTATGGTGGACATTTGCGCCATTATTCGATCGAAAGGCTTGGTGAGACAGATTTGTAGCAAACAACTGCAGAGATGGCGTAGCTGGTTTCTGAGAAACAGGGGTGCATGCTGCGCTGCAGATGTGATTATCACTGGGTGACGAAGTTTTGAATCCGGTGTGTGTTTTGCTGTGTTTTCTGGCATAAATTCTAGTACTACTGCTCTACTATCCCACTCTCAGCATTGTAAACCAAACCTTGACATTTTTGTTATCTCGCCATTTTATTTGTGTATATATATGTAATGGGTGGTGTTGTAGTAGTCAAGTTGAATATTGCAGTTATTTTTTCACCACATAATCTTTTATTATTTTCATTTTATAATTATTACAACATTTTTTTTTCCTTTTTGCACTAGTTTCGTTATTCACCGATACGATACGATTTAAATTTTTTATTGGTCCACGATTATAGTACATAATGTTTATTATTATTAATATTTCATGACATATTATAAAAAATAATATTTGATTGTTCCGTAATACCGGTCAAAATTTCTATCATCATTCATGTCCGATCGAAAAATTTGTGATCTCTTTGAAACGGAAGGAGTAATTGAGTTTTTGAAATTTAATTAGAATTTTAAAAATTTTGAATTTTGTGATGAAAACTGTTATTGTAGCAGTTTTTTTTCCGAACATGTAGCACCAACACTTTCCTCTCTTATATATGTCTATATTATATTTTCGTTGTCTTAATTTAATTGAAATGTTTTGATCCCACATAAAATTAATGTGTGTTGAATTGTGTAGGTAATAACTTTTGTGTCCTTGTAGTGTGAGAAAGCGGAGTGAGAAAAAAAAATAATGATGAGATTGATTGATACAATATAAAATAGGGGTGTTTTGATATTTTTTGTATGAAAAAGTTTCCAAAAAATAAATATTTAATTTATTTTGATGTTTCAAATAGAAAAATATTTCAATTAATTTGAGATGAGAGAATACTTCCAAAGAAAATTATACTAAAATATCTAATAGAAATTTCACTTATGTTTTGATACCTATTTCGATTTTACTAATTCGTATACTATATGCATGAAAATACAGTGTACATACGCATGATTTATGGTGCATGAAGCCATGACTATAATTCATAGGTAGTAAAACGCAAATGAAAATTGCAATCATAACATGTACCTAATTTTCACTTTTATATACTGTTATAAATCTGTATGTATTAATAATTATTTTTATGTATTTATTTTTATAAATAAGGGATCGCAATGGGTATCATTTGGTGAAATTAATTCTCTAAAATATCTTACCACTTGTTAATTCTCTTTAATTTCTTTTTCAAAAGTATCGTTGATTTCTCTAAACATTAGTAAGCAGGTTTGTGAATAATTAGAGATTATATATTATTGGTAATAGAAATTGAGTGAGGTACTTTTTTGGATGAATTATCTACACATATAAAAACTTGAAAAAATATCAAAAAGTTACAAAAGGAATCAAAATTCCAAAAACATATAATTCATCCATATCATTTAAATCCTTAACTCTATTCTCATCTCCACCCCAACCCCTACCATCATCCAACCGCAGTCGAAATCTTCATGGAATCCGATCACGTCGTCGGAATCCTGCCACGTTGTTGGAATTTTCGTCGGAACCCGATCACGTCGTCGAAATCTGGCCAGAATCTGATATGTCGTCGGAATCCGACCACGTCATCAGAATATGAAACAGAATGCCTGTATAAAATCAAAATAGAGCGCATAAAAAATGAAAAATAAGCATCAATACAAAAATGAAGCTGAACGTTAGTACAAAAATCAAATAAAGCTCCTGTCAGAACAGGAACGCATGATTAAATGAAACAGAGAGCATGTACAAATTAAGTAGAGCATATGAACAAATGAAATAGAGCGCATGAATAAAAAATAAAACATAATATTAATATGAGACTATGCATCATCAAATCTCAACATCACCCAAAAAATAAAACAAAGCGCATGAACAAATGAAACAGAGCGCATGTAAAAAGATGAAACAGAGCGTATGTTCTGAATAAAACAGAGCGCATGAACAAATTAAACAGAGTATTAATAAATGAAATAAAACGCATGAATAAAAAATAAAATATAATGTTAATACGAGACTATGCATCATCAGTTCTCGACATCACCCAAAAAATGAAACAGAACGCATAAACAAATGAAGCAGCGCGCATGTAAAAAGATGAAACAGAGGCTATGTTCCTGAATAAAACAAAGCGCATGTACAAAATATAAAACAGAGCGCATGAAAAAAAAACGACACTCAAATAAAAGTAACAACTAAAACAGCACTGAAATCATAGACGAAAACAATCACTCAAATGAATCACATTGTTTCAGTCATGGACACTTTACAGGTATGCCACGAAATTCACACGAAACCTGCCATTCTCCTCGCACATGAAATTTACAATGCTGACACTTTAGATATGCCACTTTATGCCATTCTTTCACTTTCACATCGCGAACGGCACATAGTAGCTCCAATCCTATAAACTAGCAAACTAAATATACACCAAATTCTCCATTCTAATTGATCTTTACTACCAACATCATGCTTACAACTAACAAATCACACCGCGCTTAGTCACCAAACAAATCAAACATAACTATCCCTCGCAAACATGCCTACACCATCATCAATCGAAACCTATGCTCCACTACTAATTCATAGAAGTACTCAAACCTCTAATCATACATTCCATACGAAAATCAAAGTCAACGATGACTCGAAACAACGCTAGAACAAGAGAATGACAAGCAAAATAACAAAAATTGAATTTTATTTGAAGAGCTGCCGAGTTTTTGAGAAGCAGAAACCCTAACACAACGCAATCTACGTTGAATCTGAACTCGCCGTCATCGACACGGCCAACCCTTGAGGAAGAGGAAACTGCTCGTGCTCCCGCGCTGTATCGAGAGAGAGTTAAGGAAAATGGCCGACAAAAACGACATTGGTTTCGTCGTCGTCATGATTCCGAGACCGATGCCGAGTCCAATTATTGACGGAGATGATGGAGAGATGGTGGAGAGAGAATGGAGTAAATTGTACGTTTGTGAAAATAAAATCGCATGTGTATCTTTTTGTGAATATTGTTCAAAAAGTGTATATTTGGGTCATTTCTCATACCTTTGTAATCACTTGCGCCAAAGTTGTCTTATTTATTAGAAATAGTCTTGTACTCATTTCGTCCCATTTTATGTGCTACATTTTGATCCGATAAGGGTATTTATATATGTTGAATTTTTAATGATTTTATTGAAAAAGAATCATTGTTTTAAATGATAATAGGTTATATTGTACCAGTTGAAGAAGAATTAATGGAATGTACTGTAACAAAAAGAGGATTTATTATTTTCTATGTAAAAAACTTGTCAAAATGGATAATGTTGTACTCCCTCCGTCCCATAATATTTACAATAATCACTTAAATCATAAAGTTAATCGTGTTATGAATCATTCAGGGAACGATCAAATAGTATTTTTTATAAATTTATTGGAAAACAATGAAGATAGTTTTAAGTTATATGTTATAATCCTATACCAAAATAAATCTTCTACCATATCACTTGGTAGTAAAAAGTAACACATTAAAATACATAATGAATAATGCAGTTAGTATAAAATGTTTTAAGTAATATGGAGCAGAGAGTAAGTATTTTGAGATAATTAAAAAATAAAAATGCTGTAAGTATTACGGGATGAAAAAAACGTATGTGTTAGCTTTTATGGGGAAGTGGATTGTGTCTCTTGACACACACAACCATAGGTGCATTAATAGACGACTTAAAATCAGATTTAAACAAAACAAAATGGAGGGTTACAACAAGTCTAATGCAATTGTTATATGAATAGACATAGTTTTATTATAGCATTGGCTCAAAATAAGTACATTTCAATGGTCAAGTTGATTCACGTCAAAATTTATCTTTTGTTAAATGTTGTGTGATATATGACAATGAAAATGACTATTGTCATTTTTTGCCCACTCTCATAAATCACGATTCACCAATCCCAATGCAAAAAAATAACTTAGGTGGCATTATTCTAACCATTGATAATCGTATGGGAATATTATAACACAATTCTCATTAGAGTGACATTATCATATTTGACAAATTGATATTATTCATGGACAGAACAAACTTTTGGGGTTTTTACCCAAAACTACAAAACTTGAAAAAAATATATAAGGAATCTAAATTCCAAAAACATACAAATCATCAATCTCATTTAAATCCCTAACCTTATTTTCATCTCCAGCTCAACCCCTACCATC
The DNA here is from genome assembly GCA_035668315.1 of Drosera spatulata. Lineage (NCBI taxonomy): Eukaryota > Viridiplantae > Streptophyta > Magnoliopsida > Caryophyllales > Droseraceae > Drosera > Drosera spatulata. The sequence goes on along the minus strand of JAOVYX010006446.1, from coordinate 30,175 downwards.
ACCCAACCACCATCGGGTTCTTTACCTAAATCCAGTCACCGTCATCGGAATCTTGGCCGGAATCCGGACATCGTCGCCGGAATCCGACCACCTTGTCGGAGACCTTGGCGAAATTCGACCACCTCATTGGAGACGTTGTTGAAATCCGGCCGTCTCGTCAGAGACGTCGAAATCTGGTCACCTTGTCAAAATCCAACCACCTCGTCGGAATCCCAAAACAGAGCGTCAGTTCAAAAGGAAACAGAGCGTCTGAAGAAAAAAAGAACAGAGCGGCTGAAGCAAAAAAAAAATATAGCGCCTGAAGGAAAAAAACAGAATGCCTGAAGGAAAAAAAAGAGCGTCTGAAGGAATAAACAGAGCACCTGAAGAAAAAAAAAATAGAGCGCATGAAGAAAAAAACAGAGCGCCTGAAGTAAAAAAGATAGAGCACCTGAAGAAAAAAAAAAATAGAGCGCCAGAAGAAAAAAAGACAGAGTGTCTCAAGGAAAAAAACAGAGCGTCTGAAGAAAAAAAATAGAGCACCTAAAGAAAAAAAACAGAGTACATGAAGAAAAAAGCAGGGCGCCTGAAGAAAAAAACAGAGCGTATGAAGGGAAACAATATTTTTATTCACACATGCTACACTAAAAAAAATATTCTAATGATGAAGAAAATAATATCAAAAAAACATAAAACCTTTTCAACACAATCGTTTAACATTTGATCAACATTGTTCCTCTCCGACATTTCATCGAACACCTTCCTTGTATCCCCCACCGTCCACATTTCGCATATAAATCCACAAGTCTAGTCCCCATAAATCATCTCTATGAATTGGTCGATCCGAAGGAAACAAAAATATTACAAAAGGCATCAACATCATCTTCAAAAGTACCAAAAATTCTCAAATATAGTTTCTTCCACGATGAAACACCAACAATATTAAAAGCACTGTCCTATAAGAAATCGCTTGAATTAACAACTCTAAAATCGTCACGCGACCTTCATAATCATTAATTGATATTATCTGAGTCATAGTTGAATTGACTTTCTCCAAAGACACCGAAGAGCTCCGTGACTTGGGTCCGTCGTCTGCAGCGGAGATGGAGGGATCGTGTAAGGAGACCGAGGAGAGATTACGATGGTGAAGATAATGTCGCGGTGGTGGTGGGCAGAGGCGAAGGTGGATTTGATGGAGGAAGATGAGATTGTGGAAGGAGAAGAGAGAAACATTAAAATTATATGTTTTAAGAATTAAAATCCCATATTGATGTTTTTGGAATTAATTTTTCAAAACTATATGTTTGGATAATTTTTTGTAAAATTTTACCTAACACCAAAATGAATTATAGCACCAAAATGAATTATAGCATTGGACTTGCTCTTGGGATTAGGATTACATCGACACATCCAAAATACTAGAGAACTTCTATATTAGGATTACAACACCTTTATATGAAATTCAAAATGGTAAAAAAGAAAAAAAAAAGAAAAAAAGAAAAAAAAGGAGAGGGATTAAAGAGACTTTAGTTATCTTAATTAAAGTCACTCAAGAAAACGCTATAAATATCGTTTATAGTCAACTATGTCTATGGTTATGTCATTTGCCTGTGTACGTTGCTTGTCAAATTTAAAGGTCATTCATGTCATGCGTGCTCAAGAAGGATATATCAAGTTTATGGATTACTTTAAACTGTTTATTTTTTTTGTTTTTAATTTTCAAAATTGGAATGTTGGAATGAACCCAACGATGATTATTATTTTCATATGAATACGTGATTATATGTGATTAGTAGCAATTGTGGACTCTTAAAGTAGATTTTGGTTGCCAAAAATCAATTGCTAAGTGACTGGGGTGTGTCTAAGTACCTGATTGACCTAGCTTGGTTGAGAGAAAAATCAATCTGAATGATCAGGCCACCAGGGGGGGAGCAAGGACGCCTCCACCTGAGTTGCTATATCGAAGAATGGAGGTCGCTGATAACACTTGGGAAGTGAAACGTGTCGAAACAACAATATAGTAGTCTTGTGGAGGTTGATCGGCAGTGACAAGTGCAGAATAGGATTGTCCCAAGTGAATGTCAAGTGATGAATATGTGGTCTGAAGTGTGCGGTCACCTTCGACCTCAGACCAAAACGGGGTTCTTTGAATTAATGTCGTTTACAACATTTTCAACAATACCTTTAGCTAGGCTAATGACATTATATTTCATCATATTTCTTTCCTTGCCTATTTTATTTTCATCCATTCACATTTTTTCTTCCATGCATAATATGTTTCTTGATAATTATGGGAAGTCAACATAATTTAGGGAAAATTCTTGAAAAGTACCACTTGAAAGTTTTTATTCCAAGAAGGTACCATAAAGAATTTTAATTCCCTACAAGTCTGATATATAAACCTATTTTTATTCTCTCTCCACATTTTGATCCCCCACTCTCTCTCTGTTTCTCTCACTCCTACGCAACGATACCATCAAAGTTCGAGAGCTCGAGCTCGAAATCATCTCTCCGACCACGAAATCCATGTTATTCTCCAGCTCAGAGCTCGAAATCTCCTCTCTCCGGCTTGAAATCTCCTTTCCGTCATCATGCCTCCAAAGCAGCACTTGAAATCATCACTAGAAACTACTTTGAAACAAGGCTACAACTCCAATTCATCAATCAGTTCCAAATCAAGAGGTTTGAGTTCGGGTTTTGGTTTGGTTAATTGTAGTAATAATTGATTAAATCTCATAATGCATGTTAAACCTAGATCGATTTAATGCATGTTTTAACCCTTGAAATACTAGTAAGCCTGTCCAAAATTGGTATACGAGAGTGAAATCACAAACCTAAAAAATCATGTTATTAGTACGCCTGTTCTACTACGCTTCAATTAGTACGCCTACCTGAATTAGTACGCCTACCTGAACTAGTATGACTAGCTCAACTAGTACGCATGCATGAACCAATACACCAAAGTTAGTAATCCAAAGTAGTGCGCCACAATACTGCATTGTTAACAAATAGTATGTCCATGAAAAGAATCTAGTACGCTACAACACCAAAAAGTTCTTACTGTAAAGTAGTACGTTTGTTAAAAAGTAGTACGCTATTATAAGAAAAACCATTTTTTACGATGTAGTACGCCTGTAAAAAAATATAGTACGCCATAACAATGAATGTTGGCATATTTTCTAGGATTCCTGATCTTGCACACACACCATATACTATAACATGGCAAATTATCTATTATTCATGATCTAGTACGTCACAGTGTGAAAAATGATTGAAAAAAATTTATTCAAATAATACTAGTATGCTTGAGCTAAAAACTAGTACACCACACTGCAATGAAAAGATTAATTGTTGTTAACTTTTTTTTTCTGGTTCTTTTTATTCAGGAAGCAAGCAGCAATATCGATCCTCGTTGACAGCACTTTTCACAATAATGAAAAATCGTGTGTTCACATACCAATAGATCCAGTACCTGAAGAAGACGCCATTTTGGACACTAATAAATAGTGTCATTGCAAACAACCTCATTGAGGATAAGTGAAAGAAGAGTGATATATTCATCAGATTAGTCACGAGCAAGTATTTTATTCAAATGGAAGCTTTGCATCATAAAAAAGGGTTTTCAAGATTTCTACGATGGTCATCAAGCTGATCTTCGATATAGATGACAGAGAAAAGATGATCAATACTGGACTTGGTCTGAATGATCAGTCAGACTTCATCGCAAGGAGATTCCCGTTGAAACTTTATTCAAATGTAAAGGACAAAAAGGAGCTGACGAGAGCTAAAATTTTAGCTGCATTCAAAGATGATTTCTCTGGAGATCAAGAAGTCGATGCCGAAGATGTGGCCAAACTAATGACGTTGTGGCTATTTTTGACACTCTTTGTGCCAATAAAAAGAACGTCATTAAAATGGAGCTACATCAACTATGTCGAGGACATAGAAAAAAAATGCACAACTACAACTAGACAGAGCACATCTTAGTGACACTCGGCAAGTTTATGGATGTGTCATGACATTATCGATAAGTCCGGATATAAATTCATGCACTATTTATATAATTCAGCACTTTTTTGTACTAACTTGGTCTTCCAATTGACATGTAGTTCTAGATTTACGAGCACACCGGTGTAAGCAATCCAAATAAAGACGAGGGAATACCAAGATGTACAAAATGAGACCTGAGAAAGCTACTTGTCATAGCATTGATAAAAAAAATCTGCAATGACAAGGTACTAAACTAATTGAAAATTATACATGGTAAATGTAAAAAGTATAACTTGTTATGAAGTAGTACGTCAATAAAAATAAGTAATACGTTTGTTGATTATGAAACCAAATTCACAGGTAGTACGCCTATGAGAACATGTAGTACGTCTATTGATTATGAAAACCAAAATAAAACTAATACTTCTATAAATATACTAGTATGTCTGTTGTTAATGATCATAAATTAACAACTAGTACGCATATAAAAGAAAGTAGTACGTATGGTGCTATTGTTGACAAATGAAGCAGTACACTTATAAATGAAGTAGTACGTCTCTGTAGAAAAATGCAACTTTATAAGTGGAAAACTTTTTTCACTTTTTTTTTCTCCTTATCTAATAAAAGGTGATCGCTGGGAGTCTGGAACCCACTGATAATGAGAGACGACAGCACATGGAAATAGAAGAAGAAAATCACGAAAACCGACAGGATGATGGTACTGAGAATGTAGAAAACAGCAATGGCGAACATGATCTTCCAATAGTTGAATGCAATCCAGAAACTGATGAGAATGAAAAACCAAGGATACGTAAGACCAGCACATGGATCAATGTGAAGTACTTGAACACAGTATATACTGTCATTGGATCATTATGTACCACCATTGAATGATGCATTATCCAAGGTAGTCACTACCATCGGGATTTCAGCCACCAAGGGGGCATTTGATACTCGTGTCCAAAAGTTGGAGGAGGATCTACGCATCGCAAAAAAGAATGTCACACATGGGATTGAGTTACATAATGAAACACAGGAGAAGTGCATCTTTCTAAGAAACGAGTGCACCAAAATGAAGGCTGATCTTCTAAATGCTGATGCCAAGGTGATCGTGCTGATGCTCACGTTGAAAAGGTTAAATGAACAGCTCATTGCTCAACCTAGCCCTGGCCCCTCTCAGAATGCTCCGTAGGATGTCCTGAAAACAACCATCACTTCATTGGAGTTACAGCTGTAGGAAGCCGAAACCACAAAACAAAACCTCCAAACCAAGATGATGAAAAGATGGAAAGCTTGAGGGCGTTGAAGGAGGAGATTAAGGAGTTAACAAAGGAAGGGGAGCTTTTAAGGGAGAAAAACAAAGAACTGTTGAATGAAAATAACTCTTTGAAGTTAGTCGTGGCTAAGTGCAAGCAAGTGTTTGAAAAGATGAAGAAGAAAGAGGATTTGTTGGGGATGGAGCTGTATGAGAAGGAACTCCAAGTGAAAGGCTTGCAATCAGAGCTTCATCAAATCAACATGGTGCAACAACAGCTGAAGCAGGAGCCCGAAAAGAAAATCAAGAAAATCCAAATACTGATTCAAAATCGACAACAACTAATAGCAAAAATCCCAGCAGACAAGGAAAAAAAAGAAGAAGAGGAGAAGAAGGATAAGGAGAAACCGAAAAGGGGCTTGAAGAAAACATCATCATCACTGGTCCAAAATGTCAAAGACCGAGCGCAAAGACCGAAGAAACGGAAGTCTCAGTTCCTGTATGACAGTGACCTGAAGAAAAGAAAGAAGACAGTGGAGGAAGGTGATGACAAGAACGAAGAAGAACCAAAGGTAGTAGAACCCATAAACATCAAGATGAAGAAAGCAGCAAATGAAGAAGAGGACACAGAAGAGATTATGTACATCAGTGGGGGAAAGAAAAAAAAGCCACCAAAAAGGAAGCTGAAAAAGACAAAAGTGTTGAAATTCGTTGACGGTGATCTCAAGGAAAAGTTGAACCAGATAACAAGGGCATATGACAAAAGGTAATTGTTTGTTATTCATTTTTTTTTCCTTCTTTCCTGAAATAATCATTTTGAATAAGTATTATGCTAAACTAGTACGTCTAATTACATTGCGAACATAATCTGAGTCATCATAACAAAGTAGTACGCCTAATCAAAAAGTAGTACGCCTAGTGAAAAAATAGCAAATCTGGTTACAATCTGAACTATTGTTTAACAACAAGTACGTCTCATTGTCATGCTAGTATGTTTGTTCAAGATGAACAATTTTTCATCTATATTTTTATTTTTTTTTGTAGGGAGATATAATGGGGTGATCTAGAAGTCTCTTCGGGTTATGTTAGTTAGGATGACATCCTAAAACTTGTGAATGAGCACACGACGACAAGCAATTTGATTGACGCTTATGCGCAGCTGCTCTGTCGACAAGCACAAAATAATCAACACTTTGTCGTGTACCATTCTGAGTGCTGGGTAAGCTATCCAAAATTCAACCGTTATTTTATGAATAAACTTTGTTTGATATTTGAATATTAAACTAATTATCGTGGAAAATTATAGACATACATTGTTGACCAGAAGAAAAATGCATACATGAAGGATTCGGTTAATTACTATATTGACAAGGTGCTGTAAGTAGGTGTAGAGAGGAGATGACATATCTCCGATGAATTCCAATGGCAACAAACAAGGAGAAACCCCAAATTATTGGACACTTTTGGTTTTAGATAGCTAAAATGAAGTGTGGACGCATTACAATTCCTTGATGTATATGGGGGAGGAATACAAACTCGATGCTCAGAAGATTGCAAGTTTGATTTTTACATATGTTACATTTCATATTTCTCATAAACTTGTAAAAAAAAAACAACTGATAGTTTCTTTCGAAAACAACGCAGAAAAACTTATAGATGACTTGGTTTTGGACAGCATGCTCAAGCTGTATGGCGAGGAAGGATTGAAGACTAATCCATCGCAAGCAAAGACAAAACTGGAGCTGTGTCCGGATAGCCCTCAACAACCATCAATAGGCATGGACTGTGGCATCGTCGTGATGAAACCGATGGAACAAATCTTCAAGGAAGAACAACTCATAAAGAAAATATCCCGTAAAGAAGTGCAACAATTTAGGGTGCACCTGATTAACACCTTTATCCGCGATCATCACTTTAAACCACCACAAAAGAACTAAAAATAAAGAAATATGATAAGCAACGTCTTGTATTTTGGTTGGATTATGCAACATACAATACAGTATATGATTACATTTGTCTATGTAGATGTTTGATTAGTAAATGATTGTCACATGTGCAATGCTTGTTTTAATGTTATTAAAGTACACCATAATGCGAGATTATACACAGGTAGTACGACTGAATATAAACAACACCAAGTCGATACAAAATATAACTAGTACGTCTCAGCAAAAGATATTAGTACGCCTAATGTTGAAAACAAAAAAGAAACAAAGATAAAATAACAACTAGTACCCGTGACTTACAAACTAGTACGTCCCAGTAAAAAATTGAGTAGTACGCTTGCATAACTAAACTAGTAAGTCCTAGTACATAGTGATAAAAAACTTTCGCACTTGAGAAAATCCACTTAGCATAATGGTTCTCGACATGTTTTCCTGTTATGATTACCAATCTTGCCACACCGTCCGCATGTGATCCTTCATATTACCTCGTCCCTCGATTTGAACCTCATCTTTCGCGGCCGTCCGGATTGCCTGCTTGTTAATGGGAACAACATCGCTCTCCACTACAACTATGTGTTGTTCGTTCACCAAAGAAGTAGGGATAGGGTTGATAGGTAATTGATAGCTCATACGAGAACTGCTAATATGAAAGTATTGATCCATCATCTCTTCCGGAGGCAATAGGTATTTTCCGATCACATAAGCAGCGTGAATACAAGAGAAACCATTAAGCTGCCAAGAAAAACAAGAACATATATTTTTTTCAATATCCAAAGAGGCAGAAGGATCCGACAACATCTCAAAAACAGTAGAAGAACTCCTGATGGCTTTATATGCTCGGCAATTGCTCATAAGAATATTCAATCTCTTCAGTATAATAGGACACACAATCCCATTGCACGTTTTAGTCGTTGCCCTACGTTTAGAGAACCAATCCATAAGCTTTAAACGAATACAATCCACCATGTGAGTGATAGGCAGATCTCGCACATCAAGCAGCCATGCATTGAAAGACTCTACAGCGTTCGAGGTGAACTCACCATAACGACACCCTACACCGAAAGCATTGGTCTAACTCTCAAAAGGCAAAGATTGAAGGAAGTTATCAATTGTTCCCCCATCCTTTTTTCTAAGGATCTCAATTCTTTTAAAGAATACCGTCGGAGATGGAGTCTTTGCACATTGTTCAAATAGGTAGATCATTTGCTCCCTGAATGTGTTGGTAAAGATACCCCTGCTAAACTTCAATCTAAGATTTTTCAATAGGTGAAACAAACAAAAAAAATGGCTATGGCTAGAGAACTTCTTTGGTAGTGCATCAACCATTCCAGGATTCCAGTCAGAAACAAAGTTAATTTGACGATCTTCGGGAATAACATGTTGTAGCTACAATAAAAACCAATGTCAACTTTCTTGTATCTCGACATCCACAACAGCGAAGGCCAAAGGGTATAAACCTGATTCAAGCATATAAAAACAGACGAGAATAAGTTTTTGAAACTGTCTCATAAACAAGTAGTACTCCTAATCTTCAAAGTAGTACATCTCCACATGAAAAAAACTATAAACCTACTAGTACGCCTGTTAGAAAAAGGCTCTTCAAACACTAACCTTGATTTTCGTCCTTTCTGATAGCGGACAATAACATTCCCCTAAAACATCCCTTGAGAAAAGTACCATTTAAAAATAGCATCAATCGACAATGATTGAAACCCTTGATAGACGGATGGAAAGACACAAAAAGGCGACAAAAATGTTGCGATGACTCTTCCACGCCGAGGGTAATTGTAACGTCCCGGCCAAATCCTTGCTATCGGATCGTCACAAAGAACCACTCGTCAGGCTGACAATTGACCCCACAGACCAACACTAGTCCTTTCAGTGCGCTTTGGCCTCACTCGCGCACACCCTGGAAAACTTCCCAGGAGGTCACCCACCCTAACATTACTCCACATTAAACACGCTTAACTGCGGAGTTCTAAAATGATGGGTTACCGAAAAAGAAGGTGCACCTTGTTGGTATAGGTAGTAATATCAAATCATTTAAGTATTTTCTTGGGGTATTACATACACCCCCACTTAAAGAACGCAACGTCCTCGTTACGACTTCAAGCACGACACACAGCCCCAGAACCTTTCCCTACTAGGCGACTGACCTGGGCCTCTTGTCCACAGGTCCAGCACACGGTCGCAGGGTTGCTCTGATACCATACTGTAACACCCCGGTCAAATCCTTACTACCGGAACGTCACCAAGAACCGCTCGTCAGGCTGACAACTGACTCCACAGACCAACACTAGTCCTTTCAGTGCGCTATGGCCTCACTCGCGCACACCCTGGAAAACTTCCCAGGAGGTCACCCATCCCAGCATTACTCCGCGTTAAGCACGCTTAACCGTGGAGTTCTAAAGTGATGGGCTACCGAAAAGGAAGGTGCACCTTGTTAGTATAGGTAGTACAATCAAACCATTTAAGCATTTACTTGGGGTATTACAGTAATGTAGCTGCCTGGATCGGTGCTCAACGTCGTATCTACATAAGGCCTGAGAATGCTGAATGACTCCACTGAATCTCTATATATTAGAGCCTTCGCTTTCTCAAATGCTAACCAAGCCTTCTTATAACTAATGTCCAAGCCATAACAATTGCGGAAATGTTGCACAATACCGACTGGATTTATCTTATCATTATCTCTCACCAAATCAATAATAAATCTGGCTATGCATTTTGGACTCAACCTTTTCACTCCATGGTGAGGGAATATCATATGACCACACGTATGAACACGGTCGAACTCCTTAATATAAAAACATCCAGTTGAGCTGCATTCGGAAGCCTTTATATTCCATCCAAATTACCTTTCATCCTTAATCTTACAATAACCAGACACTTTCTCCTTCCAGTTCTTCTTAAATACATACTCAAAATCAATCTCCGTAGCATATTTCGCAAGACAGTCTCGAAAGTCATCAATGCCTCCCATAAAGCACTGTCCAACATTATCAATGTAAAACGAGCACGTGGAAGAAAGCAAACACTTTGCCTTGCTTGACGAACCTTCGGAAGGCAAAATATCATCATAATTAGGTTCGAAAACACCATCACCTGTCACATACGAGGTCTCTGTCTCCATTTCAATTTGTTTTCAAGACAAATCAGGTAGATGTACTACTTCCTGATCAAGGTGTACTAGTTTAACACTAGGATCCGAATTGTTGAGGCAAACATCTGTCACTGTTCTCCTAACTACATCTTCAATACATGGGACAAAAGCATCATGATCAACATTATAATTTCCACTATATGTTGAACATGAAATGGAATTTGATGAAGATGCTTCATGGATCTTAAACAAAACATCAACCATTTTCAACATATATGCTTCGACCAAAAACAACGACGAATCCAAATCCTCTTGATTCCTTAAAACACAACTTTCATGAGAGGGAATAAAATAGTACATACGAATATCCTCTACTCTATTGATTGGGCGAACACCACATACCTTCTTCAAAACATCTTCGAACTTAGAATGCGTGGCAACACTAATCGGATAAGTAACATCATCAATTTTGCACAACAACATCACAATCTCAACCATCCTTCGATCAGATACACAACCTCCTTCGAGATCAGATCAACTCCTTCGAATACAGTTTAAATTGATGATCGATGATCGATGATCGATGCATGGTGAAGACGACGATGATGATGGTTGATGATCGATCATTGCTAATAGATGGTTGGTAATAGATGGATGATGATCAGTAAAGGAGAATCGATGATGATGATGATCATTGATTTTAAATCTCGTGAAAAAAGAATAGGGGGAGAAGAGATCTTCAAATCTGAAAATAGGACAAATAAAAAAATAACTTGTATTCTTTTAAAAGTGGTATCCATTGGGAACAAAGTTTCCTTGTGGTACCTCCTTGGAAATAAGTTTTCAAAAGGGTACTTAAAGAGAATTTTCCTATAATTTATCTGATATAGGTTTTTGTGAAGGAAAAAACGGATTTGTGTCATGACATATGTGTGTCTAATTAAAATTCAATGGTTGAGATTAAAACTCGAGAATGAATGGTTGAGATTATAACATGAGTAATTCAATCTCAATATTTCATTGATTTTGTTTTAATCTCAGCCATTGAATTTTAACTAGACACACATATGTCATCACGCATATCCTCTAATCCTGTTTGTGAATGATTGAAAGATTTCTTTGACTTTATATAAAGAAAAAGGGTTATTTTTATACTATTACTTCAAATCTTCTATATTTCCATATTACATCCTAAAAAGTTGATACTTTTATATTACTTGTTCAAATTATAATGTCATGGACAAATACAATCTTAAATCTTCACATAAGTATATATTACAAGCTTAAAAGTTTATATTTCCATATTGCTTGTTCAAATTGTCTTATTTTGGACAATTTATAACCCAAAATCTTAGATATTTCAAGTTATAATGAAAAAAAGTAATTTGAGTGCCTCAAAGCTTGTAAACTCTCAAAGCTTTGTAAACCCTCAAGTGTTCTCAATACAAGCTTGTTTTCACATCCAAACTCTCTTGCGTTCTCAAATATCACCTTTAGATGACGAGTTAGGCTGAACTCATTCGAAGGAGTGAGTAGTTTGAGTGCCGCACGGGTAGCGAGAATCTAACCTCGTGGCAAGTGGTATCAGAGCCTTGGTTCGAGAGATGACGGATTCAAGCATTGTTGGGTATGAGATTCCCGAGGAGTTGAACACCACAAATGTAGCCATGCGCAATGGAAGGGGAAAGTTGAAGGATGTTCAAGTGGCCATGGAGTCACGACTCTCGCGGGTGAAAGAGATCGTGGCTAAGATGCTGGATCGGTTGGAGGAAGATGTGCCTAGCAACGATATTATCGAGGCTCGGGAGGAATGTCTCAGGGGTGTATTGCAAGGTACTCTCAACTCATGCTTGGACACTCTTCGCAAGGAGTTCCGAGTACAAATGGAGGAGGTACATGTGGTGATGGCTACTCTACAAGAGGAGATGAGGGTCTTGAGTGAAGAAACATCGCTATGCGAGACGACCATAGCGAATGGTGGAGCAAGCTTTGGGAAGATGGCGAGGTTCGAGCCCCCTAAGGCAAAGCCGTTTACCGGGAAACGAGATGCTAAGAAGGTCGACATGTTCTTCTTTAACATGGAGCGAGACTTTGATCTATTGGACATAAAAGATGAAGAGGAGAAGATCAAGGCCGCATCTATGTTCCTCTCGGATGTGGTGGCGTCATCGTTACAATGACGTTCAAGCGGGAACGTTTACGATGGAGAAGTGGGATGATTTCAAAAAGGATCTCAAACTCCACTTCAATCCGGAGAATACCCAATATGAGACCAAGAGACAACTGTGAAAGTTGAGGCAAACGGGCACGATTCAGGAGTATGTGTAGGAATTCACGGAGTTGCTCTTCCAAATCAACGAAATGTCCGAAAAAGACAAGCTCATCTACTTCGAGGATGGACTTCAACAGTGGGCACAACAAGAGTTATAAAGACGTGATGTCGAAACTCTTGCGGCGGCTATAGCGACGGCGGAGTCCTTCATCGAATTCAAGAGGAGCGAGTTTCCAAGAAGCAGGGAGTCGAGGAGTGACTCCGAGAAAGGTGGAGGAGAGTACCATGACGGGATCAAGCCGACTTTGAGTTTCGCTACCAAGAGTGACTCGAAGAAAGGAGAGCAAAGAGGGTGAAAAAAGAGCGCATCCAAGGACGCGGTGAAGTCCAAGGGTGAGGTAAAGTGCTTCTTATGCGATGGCCCTCACTTAATTCGGGAGTGTCAGAAGAAGAACGCTCTCACGGCTATGGTTGCCCGGGTGGAGGAGGAACCCATGCAAGAGATAAGATCTTTGAGGATCCTTAACGGGATGAAGACCACGGAGGAGAAGTCTTCATCAAGGATCTTTAACGCAATGAAGACCACGACGGGGAAGTCTTCATCGAGGATCCTTAATACGGTGAAGACCACGGAGGAGAAGTCTTCATCGAAAAGGTTGATGCACGTCGATGCGATGATCGGATCGTACACAATTCATGCCTTGGTTGATAACGGGACAACTCACAGCCTTGTCTCGCGGGGAGAGGTAAAGCGACTTGGACTTCGAGTCGACAAAGGGCAAGGCATGCTCAAGGAGGTGAACTCGAAGGCCGAACCAATCGATGGTGTGGCCCGTGGCGTGCGGCTTCACATTGGAGATTGGAAGGGATCGGTGGATCTCACGGTCGTTACCATTGACGACTATCCTTTGGTGCTTGGAATCGATTTCATCGAAGGTGTGAAGGCGATATCAATCTCTTTCGCTAATGTCTTACACATACTGAAAGACGATGGAGTTTGTGTGGTCCCGATGATGCGACGAGCAAAGAAGCCTCAAGCGAAGAGGGTCGCGACCATGCAACTCTTCAAGGGAATCAAAAGTGAGGAACCTACTCACTTGAGGAGAGGTGAGATCTCTCACGCGGTAAAGGAGGTGCCAAAGAAGATCTCATAAGTCTCTTCGAAGGAACACGGGAAGGAACTCCCACCAAGACGACAAGATGGGTGCTCGAAGGCTTCTCGCGACGATTCAAGGAAGGGATCGAGTCATACGAGTGCGTCGCGACGAGGACGTCCGCGACATAGGTGGAGGAGTATGTCACGGACGGGCTAATTTAAGGGGTTCTCCTTGAGGATTTGTCTAAAGTTCTCCATATTTCTTTAGACAATTCCAGTCTTTTCTAGGATTCTCTGAAATTCTCTAGAATTTTCTAGAGTTAGGAAGAGTTCTCCAGAGAATTCCTTGTAAATATCTTAGGGAAGAGTCTAGAAGACTCTTGTATATTCTTAGGAGAAGAAGGGTATGGAAGAGTCTAGATGTCAAGTTTAGAATTCTCCATTGGAGTTGTATATAGAGGTGAGGCCTTTTGGCCAAACCATCCAAGAAATCTCATCCATCCCAAGACATCCCATATCCCACATTCTTGTAAACTCTCAAAGCTTTGTAAACCCTCAAGTGTTCTCAATACAAGCTTGTTTTCAATCTAAACTCTCTTGCGTTCTCAAATATTACTTTTGGGTGACGAGTTAGGTTGAACTCAAGCGAAAGAGTGAGTAATTTGAGTGCCGTACGGTAGCGAGAATCGAGCCCCGTGACATTTGTCTCACTTAAAAGTTCATTTGAATATTTAGACCTTAGGATCCCATGTTGAGCAGTTCCGATTACAATTGAATACTATATGACTAGATGAGTTTGAATACAGTGTTGACTTTTATCAGGGACAAAACTGGGATGAGGGGATGAGGGGCGCGATCATTACTAAAATATACTCTCTTTGTCCCACATATTTTATAATGACATGTGATTTGAGATGTAATTTAGTATAATCAAACATATTTTTTTTATAAAATTATTGTGTGACACTAATGATAAATTAAGTTATGAACTTCAATTTTGAGGCAGTTTAAGATTTTTTTGATATCGTTAAGAATAAGAATGAAATACTTCAAAGTACTTACCGTTGTATAAATTATGGATCGGAGGGAGTATCTGCATCAAATTTATTTATTTTAATTTTTTTTTCATTAGAGAAATTTGATGTCAATCATGCTAAGGTTGACTTGTTTCATTAAATACAATGAGAGAGTGACTAATGATTAATATGATTTTCTTATAGAAGTAAAAACAAGATTAATTTGAAACAAATACGAACCCAAAGTATTACATATAATTGTACAAAATAATACCCGGAGAATATATAACGTATAAGACCCGAGAAAATTTAAGCATTAACATAAAATTATGTGTTAATCCAGTAGGCAAATTAGTTTAGTTTTCTATATTGGATTGTTTTCAACAAGGTAAGGAATTAAAACAAATAGATTTGAAAAATATGAATAAATTAAGAATAGAAGTAGTTACAAATATAAGAAACAATAAAAGGAAAGAAGCAACCAAAAAATAGACAGTCATAAGAAAGAAAAACAACTCAAAAATGGACACGGTGAGTGAATAGAAAAAAAAAAAATATGTCCACATTAGGAGTCGAACTCAGAATCTTTAGGTTCCAGGCGCCT
Organism: Drosera spatulata; assembly: GCA_035668315.1. Classification (NCBI taxonomy): domain Eukaryota; kingdom Viridiplantae; phylum Streptophyta; class Magnoliopsida; order Caryophyllales; family Droseraceae; genus Drosera; species Drosera spatulata. The sequence continues at coordinate 14,914 of JAOVYX010006446.1, read as the reverse complement.
CTCTTCAACTCCTATGCTGCTTTTGCTAAGCAACTCCCATGGAATGGCTAAAAGGATTTTCTTTATTATATTATAGCAATTGATAAAAAATGTTCCACTTCAATGGACGAGAGTTTTCATGCCATGTATTTTGCTAAATTGTATGCCATATTTAGCAACAAAAGTAGCATTGTTATTTTGTGATAACTTATAACTTTTAGTGGGAAATCCTCAAAACAAAAAGAATCAGTCTTAACGAATTATGTGATTTAATCCTATCCATTGATTTGGTATATAGTTTAATTATAACATTCATTTCGTTGGAGTGGTATTGCTATATTTTAGCAAATTAGCACTAAGGCAAAATATAACTTTGGCTTTGCAAAAATAACATGTGTTATTGGACATGCTCCTATACTTGGAAGTATATATTTTAAAGCTTTTGATAATACATATTAATATATACTTGACGGAACCATTGGGGCCGTGATCCTTGCTCGTCGCCCCGGTTCTGCCCCTAACTTTTATGCATTGGGATTAATGGATTGGATATTACAATACATGAGTTTAAGATGATAACAGAAGGAATCACATAGTGTTTTTAAGTTGGAGTTGTTGATGATTAGTATGTAACTGGGAAGAAATTGTACCCATAAGATTAACCCCATAAAAAATCCAATCAAAATATTAAAATAAATCTTAAAATATAAAATAAACTTGAATTATTGTATTGAAAATTCAACGATCCAGATCCCAACTGCACCAGTGCTGTTGGAAATCCAACAGTAATGGATCCCATACGGGAGCTGGATCCTTGATTGGTGTTGTTCTGGGAGGTTTTTTTTTTTCATTAAAAGTTTTGAAGGAAAAATTTGAATTCTTTTAAGAAAATATTAACCCTAAAAATATTTAAACCTAAAAAAATTAATAAAAATAACCCTATAAAAATTATACACGTAAAAAACACAATAAAAAACAAAAACAATTACTAAATCATAAATCGTTGGATTATCTAGATGCTTCACAGCACACCAACAAAAATGGATCCAATACCTCCCATTCCTAAGGATTATCGGGAGAAAGAGAGTATTATCAATTACAGTATGTTAGTCTAGTTTAGTTCACTAATTAATTAAATACTATATTACAAGCTGGAAGGCCGATTGATTACTCGTCGTTTGTGCATCCTGCTCAAGATTTAGGGCCTGTTTGACAATGCTCAAATAAAATGCTTCTTTGTGTTTGTGGCTTAAAGTCATAGAAACTAAAATATAAATAAGTTATGGGTGTTTGGTGAAAACATAAACTAAAATCCATCAATGAGCTCATGCATGACACAAAGACACAGGTGGACTTGATTTGATAAAACGGAACAGAATAAAAGCAGGACAGAGAATGCGATTATCAAAATTTAATAATATGAGCAAAATTATAAATGCTTGATCAAAGGAGAGATGGGAGTCCCACGTCCAACATAGACAATAAAATTGAGCTTAGTCCTTTCTGCGATTTTCTTACTTAAAAAAAATCTTTTTGAATTTTACCACACGTATCAATTACTTTTTCAATTTATTTTATGTAAATTTGATCGACTTCTTGGTTTACTAAACAGGCCCCTAGCAGTAAACACTGGTGGGAGAGAGAAAAGGGAAGAGACGGATACTGCTATGGTGCCACCCGCAGCGAGGAGGAGAGCCAAAGGTCGGCTAATTTCTCCTTTTTGCTTCCTTTTCCAAGGATTTTCGTGTTGTGTATCAACCGGGTAAATTGATAGGGGATAGTTGATCTGGTGATTTCAGGCGGTTAAGGCTTGCGTTTATTAATGTGAGCAATTCTTCGCTCGATTGGCGTTGTCTTCCCTCAATAAATCATTTGATCATATTGATTTCGCTTTTTTACAATTGAATAGCGTTCTTCTCGTGCAGATCTTGTGTAATCTGCGAAGAAGACAATCCCTCCATTTCTTTTTTCACTCTTTTTTTGCCGGCTCGATTCTCTCTTTTCTCTCACACACGAAGCAGAGCGCTCTTCGTAGCTTTGAAATCGGTTCGATTTCCGCAGATTCACTGGTAAAATTCCTCAAAATTGTCGAATTTCGAGTCAGAATTGTCGATTTTCGTGCTCTTATTCCTCGAATTCTTGTGGTAATTGATTCGATTTCTGTGTTTTCGGTGCTTGATTTGCTAGTTTTTTATTTCTAGGGTTTGGTGGAGAGCTGTTAAATTGACCGTGAAGTGGTTCCAAGTTGGGATTTTTCGGGGTTTTTGGTCGAATGAGGTTAGGATTAAGAGAAATTGATGTGTTTTTCTGTGTTTTTGGTGCTCGATTTTTGAGTTTCGTCTTTCTAGGGTTCCCTTCGAGGGTCTGAAATCATGTTTGATTCGGGGCAAGTTTGGATTTTTTTTTTTTTGTGTTTTTATGATTTAGAAAGGTTCGGATTTTGAAAAGCAGTTGAAGACAAGCAAAAGCACTAAAGCAGTTTGCCAACATCTCCAAACCTCGAAAGCACTTCGTCACACCTGCTCCGGAAACTTACCTTCAATGGGTTGCGCTTCGTCGCGGGACAAAGGAGACGGTCAGATATACCTTTTTACTCACAAACTGTTCTTTCCTCTCACTCTTCCTTTTGTATGTTATTCCCTTGTTACTTTTCGTCTAATTCGTGGACACTTCTTGTTGTCTAATTTCCCCCTCCCTTGTTTGCTACTCCAAATTTCGAGTTACTCCGCTTTTTTCCTAAATCAGCTATTAGTTGTGGAGTTCCGAAGGCTGTTAAATTTGAAACAACCACCATTCATCATAAGATGGATGGCATTCTCATGGTGAAGGTCGCTAAGATTGTTTTTGCAGAATTCAACTTGGGAATTCTTGCTTCTTGTGCCGTCAACATTTTTTACTTGCTAGAGGGAGGTCGAGCTATGTCGCTAAATATGAAATGTAGACAAATTAGGTGTTTCTTGTAAGTTCCATGTGCCAGTTTACTGGAGCCAAATGGTCCAATGGATTGATAAGTTATCATAATGACCAGTAGGGTGGACATGACAATTTCTTTATTGTTTAAGTTTAGGTTGCCTGTGGTTTCATAGCTGCCAGAAGTTGTGCTGATGAATTCTTGAACAGTTTCCTATTTGGTTGTTTTATGTAGTGCTCTTGAGTTTGTTGCGATCCCAGAGATTTTAAAACCTCCCTCGCTAAGACAACTCTCTTCCAGTCTGTGAACTTCGTTCCTATTTTGACAGCTATTTCCGAAACAAAATATCCATAGAATAACGGAACCTAAACCTAACTCAAAGCTGATAGCTCAACTATGTTAGTGCGTAAGAGTGAAGTTACTTAAAAGTTCTTGCTGGCACGTGGCAAATGTTGCCTTTCTCTTTCATTTTTCTTAGGGCCGTAGGAGCTATTTCGGTTTTACCAAGATTTTCCTTTATTTGGTGTGAAATGCTGTCTGTCATGTGTCTCTTATCTCAGAGTATTGATGTTTGGAAAAAGAAAAAAGAAAAAAGAAAAGACAAACTATACATGCATATCTGGATCTGATTTGTTGTTGGTCCAACCTCTTGGTTTTGTCGAGTGTGTTGTGCATTTAATTGATCCAAGTCGAAATGTGATAGAACAAGTTGGTTAAATGTGGTTTAGTAAGTCTAAATTTTTATCATATGGAACATGACATGGATGGATGATCGATCTCTACTGACGGGGTTGGCTTCTTGAGTTAGCTCAAAAGGATTTGATTCTCGGATGCTATAATTCTGTCACTGGTTGAAGATTTTACAGTTGGTCAGCTATATACGGGCTGGGCAATAGTTGTGCCATGTTCGCTGCTTTTAAAATGAAAATGAGGAGTTTTTCATGTAATGGTAGAAAATGGATATGAAAACATTTAAAGTTTCCATGTGGACATACCCTACAAAAAAAGGTTCAAATTAAAATGCATTGTAAACCATTAGAGCAGTGTCTAAAATATGTGTTTTTTCTGTTTGGATTAGAGCTAACTTTGCCAATGTTGGTCCATTCTAATGGTGGTTGTATTCCCATTTGGTTCAATATTTGGTGTGCTATCTTTTTAACTTAGTTATTTGGTATACTATGTATTAGCTGAATTTATTTATTTATTTATTTATTTCCTTTGTTTTTAGCTAGGAAAAAAAAGGATGTGTCATGACATAGGTATATCTAGTGAAAAATGAATGGTTGAGATTGACCGATAACAAGGAATGATTAAGATTAAAAGATAACATTCTAATCTCAACTTTTTATTTTTCGCTAGGCACATCTATGTCATGACACGCACTCCCGAAGCCCTATTAGTTATATATTTATATTTATTTTATTTTTTATTTTTTAGTTTGTTTGTTTGTGTGTTTTTTTTTAGAGCATTGAGAGCTGAAGGAAACAATCTCTCTATATTTTAATAGTTATATCTAATACAGGGGTAAGGTTGCGTATGTCTTGTTCTCCCTAGACTCTGTCATTGATGGGAATACCTGGGTTGTTGTTTAGTTGTTGTTGATTAATATAAGCTTATTACCATTGCATATATTCTAATTAATTTCATGTGATTTTTCACAACCTGTAAATGCATTAATCACCTAAACACCATGACATAGTCCTCTTGCAGAGTACAAGGACATCTATGACTACCATAATACAATCAATAGAAGAGAGAAATAACATCAAAACTGGACATCTAGACCTATGCCCTCAGCAAGCTGGTTAGGGACTGAACGCTTGGCACAAAATATTCGTCGATTTCTCTCGCCCCATAAAGCATAGATCATAGCAGCAAGCATAGCTCTCCTTTTCCGTACCTTCATAGATTTACCACGTACCACCTTCACAAACCATTCAGTCCAATGCATCCATGTCACATTACGTCATTGCAGCTTCAACATCACCAACACCAACTTCAGCATCTCTCTACATATGGATAGCCAAAAAAGAGATGGTCCCTTGACTCAATCCCATTCAAGCACAAGCCACAGCAATCATCATCAAACTATACCAAGATTAAAAACCTGGATCTGGTATGTGAACGATCACGACAAACCAGCCAAAAGATAAAACTGTGACAAGGCCTCACTCTCGTCCCGCAGACAGCTTTCCAAAGCTTGGAAGCTGTTGTATCGCAATGAGTCAGGACTTGATATCCAGATGCAGGCATATATACTCCCATTTTGACCCCATCCACTGCATATCGTTATTGATTGGTCGAACATAAGGCAGGAACACATCCCTTGCCATTAACAAGGATTTCCCTACCCAAGAGCTAGAAGATTTGGGTTGAATATCCCAGATACTGCATACAACAATAACAACAAATCAAGCCTTTATCCCGGATACTGCATCCTTTCAGATAATACACATGCACCCATTTCACCCATAATCTATCCTTCTTCATCTCCAAGGCCCATATATGTTGGAAGAACAAGGCCTTATTCCATTCCTTCAATCTTAATCTTTTGATCCCTAAACCTCCTTTGCTCTTAAGGATACACACATCAACCAAAGCAACTAAAACCTTTCTTGCATTCAAAGTTGCTTCAGACCATAAGAAACATCGGCATTTTCTCTCAATTTCATGTAATTTTCCCTTTCGATATAAGTGTTTCTTTCACAATTCTCTTGTGGTATAATTTTGAAAACTTACTTCTAAGGAGATATCACATTTGTGTTTTTATTCCCATAAAGTACCTCTTTTGTAAGCTTTTTATTCTACATGGGCCAATGCCTTTGTTAGTTTCATGACTTTTGGTGTGAGTGGAAAAAATGAGAGTGAAAGGGTTGTCATTGACTCCTATGTGTTATGGGTCGAGTCAATGTGATATTTGTTTCATTAGTGATATTTCGTGGGAATTAAAATTCCAACCATACCTAAAATGGAAAGCTTTCAGTAAAAATACCAAAACACTTTTATTTCGCATCTTTCTCATGCACTAGAATTTCTTCTTTTCACCCTTCTCTCTTCCCATTACCAAGGGTAAAATAGTAAAATGTATCAATGATACACCACTTTCCTTGAATCTTTGTGCAACAATCCCATGTTGCAATTGAAGTCAGATGGAGGGAGTAACTTATATTACGACTTATGTTTCACGTGAACTTTGTGTAAAACAATCTTTGATTATCCTGTTATATAGGTGAAAATTTGTCTCGGCAAACCCCATTGGTCCAACATCTTATATTACTATCGGACAAAGGGAGTGGGATGGAAGGGGTGATTTCTATAATGTGGGGATCTTAGGTGTTGTCTAAGGTATAATATCAATATAGTCGTTAATTTGTGTTTCCGTTTGTTTTGCTTCCATAAATTAAGAAGACTTATTCTTCTTCAACAAAAATCTTTTTAGCGTGCAATTGTGAACATTTTCCTAGCATATTGCGAATATGAATTTGGTTGTCTTATTGGCGTTGCAAGATGATAGGAATCCCTGATGTTCCTACGCATAGATTCGAAGTTAACAGTATGGGTGGGAAGGAGTGGAACACACAGTAGAAGACGATAATGACGACGACAAAAAACTTAGTTAATCCTGTCATATGCAGGATTTGGGGAGCGTTAGATGTATAGTCTTATCCCTTGTCACAACAACAAAGAGACTGCTCCCAAAACATTAGGAAACTGTGATTCAAAAAGCTAAGAAAGCTAGAGAAGTTATGTATCAGGTGGCTATCAATGTAGCATGGAGTCTGAGTGTTGGTTGATTTAGTATCATGGAGTCTGATGTTGTCAAGTTGATGTGTAAGCATGACAGCATAAGCAGAAGAGAGACAAGGGGTAGTGTAGCATTAGAAGTAGTTGGGGTGGGATTACTATAACATTTAATCAAATACAAGATAAACACAGTCCAAGTTGCGGAGCGCACTCCTATGAATAGAGATGAGGTCATGGAAGAGATGAATCTGCTTAAAGGGTTGATCATTTTGTCAACCAGTGTTTTGTGGAGAATTAGCACCTTCAATGCTAGGAAAGATCTCTGTCACGATGTTAATTTGTCGTATAAATTTTTTCATTCGATATACCTACCTATGGTCAACAACAACAAATTATGGTAATGCTGTCAATGACGTAGTTTGGGAAGATCGAGATAAACGCAGTGCTACTTTATGATCATCGTTGGTAAGTATGGGATGTTTGTCACGGACGAACTAATTTATGGAGTTCTCCTTGAAGAATTGTCTAGAGTTTTCTAGAATGATCTAGGATTTCTTAAATTAATCTTGAGAGGTAGAGAGAGTTTTAGACAACTCTAGAATTCTCTAGTTAGGAGACATTGTAGAGAATTCCATGTAAATATTTTGAGAGAAGAGTATAGAAGGCTCTTGTATATATTTAGGAGGAGAAGGGTATAGAAAAGTCTAGACCATAAAGTCTAGACCCTTCTATGAGGATGTATATAAAGGGATGCAAGGCTCATTTGTCAAACGTCACATATCCCACATCCCACAAACTCTCAAAGCATTGTAAACCTTTAAGTGTTCTCAATACAAGCTTGTTTCTAAGTCCAAGCTCTCTTGCGTTCTCAAGTATCGTCTTTGGGTGACGAGTAAGGCTGAACGTAAGTGAAGGAGTGAGTAGTTTGAGTGCCGTACGGGTAGCGAAAATCTATCCCTGTGACAGTTGGTATCAGAGCCTTGGTTCGAGAGCTAGCGGATTCAAGCATTGTTGGGCATGAGATCCTCGAGGAGGTGAACACCGTGAATGTATCCATGCACAAAGGAAGGGGAAAGTCGAAAGATGTTCAAGCTGCCTTGCAGTCACGACTCTCGCGGGTGGAAGAGATCGTGACTAAGATGGCGGATAGGTTGGAGGAAGATGTACCTAGCAACGATCGAGGCTGGGGAGGAATGACTCAGGGGTGTGTTGGAAGATACTCTCAACACATGCTTGGACACTCTTTGCAAGAAGTTCCGAGCGCAAATGGATGAGATACATGCAGTAATGACCACTCTCCAAGAGGAGATGAGGGTCTTAAAGGAAGAAACCTCGCTATGGAAGGCGGCCATAGCGAATGGTGGAGCAAACTTTGGGAAGATGGCGCGGTTCGAGCCCCCTAAGCCAAAGCCGTTTTTCGGGAAACGCGATGCTAAGAAGATCGACACCTTCTTCTTTAATATGAAGCGATACTTTGATCTATTGGGCATAAAAGATGAAGAGGAGAAGATCAAGGCCGCATCTATGTTCCTCTCGGACACGGCGATTATGTGGTGGCGTCGTCGTTACAGTGACGTTCAAGCGGCAACATTCATCATGGAGAAGTGGGATGATTTCAAAAAGGATCTCAAACTCCACTTCTATCCGGAGAATGCCCAATATGAGGTGAAGAGACAACTGCGGAAGTTGAGGCAAACAGGCACGATTCGGGAGTATGTTCAATATGAAGGATTTCACGGAGTTGCTCTTTCAAATTAACGACATGTCCGAGGAAGACAAGCTCATTTACTTCGAGGATGGACTTCAACCATGGGCACAACAAGAGTTACAACGATGTGGTGTCCAAACATTTACGGCGGAGTCATTCATCGAATTCAAGAGGAGCGAGCCTTCAAAGGGCAGGGAGTCGAGGAGTGACTCCGAGAATGGTGGAGGAGAGAACCATGAAGGGATCAAGCCGACTTCGAGTCTCGCTAGCAAGAGTGACTCGAAGAAAGGAGAGAAAAGAGAGTGGAAAAAGAGCAGATCCAAGGATGCGGTGAAGTCCAAGGGCGTGGTAAAGTGCTTCTTATGCGATGGCCCTCACTTCGTTCGGGAGTGTCGAAGAAGAATGCTCTCACGACAATGGTTGCTCGGGTGGAAGAGGAACCCGTGCAAAAGATGGGATCATTGAGGATCCTTAACGCGGTGAAGACCACGGAGGAGGAGTCTACATCGAAAGGGTTGATTTACGTCGATGCGGTGATTGGATCGTACACAACTCATGTCTTGGTTGATACCGGGGCAACTCACAGCCTTGTCTCGCGGGAAGAGGCAAAGCGACTTGGATTTCGAGTCGACAAAAGGCAAGGCATGCTCAAGACGATGAACTCGAAGGCTGAACCAATCAATGGCGTGGCTCGTGACGTACGGCTTCGCATTGGCGATTGGAAGGGATCGGTGGATCTCACGGTCGTTCCCATGAACGACTATCCTTTGGTGTTTGGAATCGATTTCATCGAGGGTATGAAGGCGATATCAATCCCTTTCGTTAATATCTTGCACATAGAGAAAGACGATAGAGTTTGCGTGGTTTCGATGGTGCGACGAGCAACGAAGGATAAAGCAAAGATGGTCGTAACCATGCAACTCTCCAAGGGAATCAAAAGTGAGGAACCTACTCACTTGAAGATGGGTGAAATCTCTCACGTGGCAAAGGAGGTGTCAAAGAAGATCTCACAAATCTTTTCGAAGGAACACGGGAATGAACTTTCACCAAGACGGCAAGATGGATGCTCGAAGGCTCATCGCGATGACTCAAGGAAAAGATCGAGTCATACAAGTGCGTCGCGATGAGGACGTCCGCGACATAGGTGGAGGAGTATGTCACGGACGAGTTAATTTATGGAGTTCTTCTTGAAGAGTTGTATAAAGTTCTTTAGAATGATTTAGGATTTTCTAGATTAATCTTGAGAGGTAGAAAAAGTTATAGACAACTCTAGAGTTTTCGAGTTAGGAGACATTCTAGAATTTCATGTAAATATCTTGGGAGAAGAGTCTAAAAGACTCTTGTATATATTTAGGAGGAGAAGGGTATAGAAGAGTCTAGACCCTTCTATGAGGATGCATATAAAGGGATGCAAGACTCATTTGCCAAACATCCCATATACCACATCCCACAAACTTTCAAAGTATTGTAAGTCTTCAAGTGTTCTCAATACAAGGTTGTTTCCAAGTCGAAACTCTCTAGCGTTCTCAAGTATCGTCTTTGGATGACAAGGCTGAACTTAAACGAAGGAGTGAGTAGTTTGAGTGTCGCACGGGCAGCGAAAATCTATCCCCGTGGCATGTTGCACTCTTAACCAGCTGTTTCTCGGTTTTGTGTTTGTATAAAGGTCTATTTTCATCCAAAGTACATTATCTACTATGCCAAGTGGATTCTGTATAGCTAAATTATAGATCGATTAATGCATACAGAGGAAAGTATTATGGTGTTTGGGGTGAAAGAGATGGAAGGATTTTCTCACTGCCAGTATGCCTACCCAAAGGCTGGCTGAAAGGATAGTAATGAGCACACTATATGTATCTTAATTCTAGCTTTATGCTATGTATCAATATGCTTTCTTATGTTGTTCTCTTGATGATGTTTGCTGGTGCGAGAGCTTGTGGTTGTTCCTGCTCTAAATTGTTTAGAAGGATGTACGGATCTTGATGTATTGGATACTTGCTGGGCTTGATGAATTCGTGGGTTTTGGAATGGATGAGAAGCCTTCACACATTCGTTATTTTTCTGTTTTTCTCTGTTACTTCAATATATAGTGACAGATTACCTGTTCAATTCTGTTGTAGCAGACAACACAAAAAGGATACGGAAACCTAAGCCATGGAAGCATTCTGAACCCATCACAAGGGCACAGCTGAAACAAATGCGCGATGAATTCTGGGACACTGCTCCTCATTATGGTGGCAGGAAAGGTAATCTCTTGTTGATGGCTTCACTGGTTTGGTTGCTTTGTTATCTGACTTTATGGTAAGCTTCAGATGTTCACAAAAAAGATGTCGGCCTCGATCACATATCCTGTATTTAAATTAAGACATGCTTGATGAAATCATGAGAGTCGTGCTGAATCAGAATTTTCACATGAGATAGTTGTCCCTGTTGGGCATATACCTATGTGAAGGGTGATTTGTGAATCTGAGACTTGGTTTGATTTGGTTAGCATTCTATGTCCACGCCTCACCTGTGTGTTGCTGAATTGAAGGAGAGGCTTTGACCATTTTCTGTTTGTATTTTCTTTCAGAACTAGTATTGGGTTAAGTTGGAGGTCCATATGATAGCAGGAAACTAACTAAATATTAATACCATGATACTTGCTGTAACGTTTTCTTTTCTGCCTGGTTTTTTGATCAAGACGGTTCTAAAGAATAAGTTCTGTTTTGCTATCAGAGATTTGGGATGCTCTACGAGCAGCTACTGAGGCTGATCTTAGTCTCGCACAAGCAATCATTGACAGTGCTGGTGTTATTGTCCAAAATCCTGACCTTACCGTATGTTATGATGAGAGAGGTGTTCTATCTACGGATCTTGTTTAATTTTTTGCTCTGCTCCATTGTTTCCCTATTTCAACCTGATGTAAAATATAACTGTTGCAGGTGCCAAGTATGAACTACCGAAGTATGCTTTAAGTGAACCGTCTAATTTGATCCAACCTGGGTGAGAATGGTCAAAGTTACAGAATATGCAGAGGTTGTATAAATCATGTAAATGTGAATGGAATCTTTTTAAAGATGTCTCACTATTCGATTTGGCGTTTTGATTTTCATTCCTGTGTTGAGATACACGCAAAACTTTATTGAATTGGCCAGCTTTAGTGAAGATTAGAATGTTAGCCGTATAAATTTATCATTTTAACTTATGTACACGTGATCCTAAAAAACACATTTTGCGACATCATTTATTGGTCCAATGAGGATCCTCTATGTTGATTAATAATTATTATTTTTTTCTTTTTGAATGAACATTGCGCTTCTATTACTCCATATCGAAACCCTTTACAAAGAGTTGAGGCCTCAGCCTTATATCACACATCCTCTATACATCTATCCAATACAAGATTAAAACAATACAAACCTGGATAAAACGCATCATAAACTAAACGCAATAAATCCTTTGCCGTAACTTCTCTATTGCAAAGTGCCTTCTACTTCTCTGTATCCCCATCTCATATACCAACGTCGTATTCATATGCCTTCGATTCCTGATATTGCCTGTCTCTCCCTTGTTATCCTATCCATCCACTCTAACTATTTAGTCCATATTAACGGTTTCTGCTATACTTTTCAGCGTCTTAATACCAGGACAACCACCTCTTACGCATATGGGCACAAAAAGAATACATGATTCATAGTCTCTTCAGATCGATCATCCCCTTGCCATCCCATATTTACTTGCCTTTAGCCAACATCCGTTGAATCATCCCTTGCTTAGGGAAAATTTCATTTCTCATGATCAGTTTATGTAATCTAACCACCGAAGCTGGCTGTATAAGTTGTTTGTACCTCTTCATTACATGGTAGTCATCATCATTCAAGCTAGGGTTTAGGGTGATTGCCTATATTCGGGTAAATTTGGTTAATTTAGGTGAGTGGTTTGTATGTATCAATCATTTCTTT
>JAOVYX010006435.1:0-36601 GCA_035668315.1 Drosera spatulata | reverse complement strand
CCCGTAATCATGTGCTTTGATTAACCATGATTCCATTTGACTATATTCATGAAGGAGGCTTGCGTACTCGATTAAATCTTGGATAAGTCGCATTATAATCTCATTTCTTTCATATGATGAACTTGATCAAAATGGAACTCTGATTAACCATGATTCCATTTGACTATAAGTATGCAGGAGGTATGCATACTCTCCACTGAATACTGGATACATGGCATTACTTGCTTGTTTCCTTTGTGTGATTCATTGAAATGGAACTTATAATTGTAAGCTTTGAAATTTTGGTTGGAATGAAATGTGACGTGTGCTTTTGGTAGAGTGAGCTTCTTTGTTTCGTAGGTCGTGTCGCTTATTATATGCTTTCAAGAAGATTCTGTCCTGCATATAGGCACTTGCCATAACAGATGCCATATAATCATATAGGAACATCAAACTTGAGCTCCCGATGTGGGAGAGGGGTAGTTAGCAAAAACACGTATTCTGAAGTATTGTTATGTATTTCTCGTATTTTTTCCCCCAATAATACAGTTTTCTTCATAACTCACTTATCTTAATTTTAATCTTTGGTATTTTTCAGTATTTGATTCTGGTAGGGGTAAGATGATGTATCAGACAAGTGTGAGCATTCGCCTGTTGGATTCCACATGAGATGTATGGAATTTTGGATCATGCGCCTTCCATTATAGCAAAAGTGTTATCACCTTTTATCATTGGATTGAAATATGAAATCACAAAGAAATAGAGTGTTATTATACTATCTTTGACTAGAATAGAGTTTTTTACAAGAGAAATAATAACTCCAGCTCTCCTGACGAACAATCTGGGTTGCCTGCGGAGTGAATTTCTTGACTGAACTATGATGACCTACCACAATACTACTGCATGAATGTTGCTTAATTCGTTAGGTTCCCTGAGTCGAAATACTGATGAGGGACTGCCCGGCATGTGAAAACTTATGAAATTCGGACAGCAGGGCTTCGTTTTCTTGGCGTAGTAGAATGGCTTTCTTTCTTAGCTTCTCGTTCTCTTCCTTTATGCTTCTATTCTGCAAATAAAGCTTCAAGTTCTTGAGTTCCATGTTCTTGCTCTTCTTCCCTTTGCATTTCCCCCTGCATCACAAAGGCATGCATGGTTCAATTAATTCATGGATTAGGATATTGATTTAGATCAGGGTTTGATCCATAAAGCTGTCACATTTAGCAGGGTTCTAATCCCCACTGACAAAACAATATCTGAACATCCCAACAATTGCTTATTTCAAGGCAGCAGAACATATTCTCTATTCAGTTTGAAGTGGTTTTCATAATTTGAATTAATCAAAGCTTTCTACAGATATGGTTAACCTACCCGAAGAGCCCATGGACTTGAACTTTGGTCCTTACAACACGTCGATGTTTCTTGCAGGAACCATGCTGGAGTCGGATATATGTCATGCCTTCTATCGCACCGCAACACATCCTTATCGTGGACTGTTCTCTTAATGCAAAAAAATCGGTTTCGCCTTGTAGAAGAAACCAATGAGACAGAAAAAGTAAATGAAGAAGCAGCAGGATTACGAGTATGAGTCCTGGAGAGGGCGAAGAAGATAGTTTGTTTTGTGCTCCTTTTATACAGAAATATGGAGATCAAGATCGTCCAAGATGTGAAATGTACTCATTTTCCTTCACTTGTTCATCGTTCTTTCTTCTTCAACGGCAATGATGAGAAGTGGACTAATGATTACAAGGATGGAAACTATTCTTTTCTTGCTCAAAGAGGAAACATGCCAAAGTTGGAAGAATCCAACGCTATATGCATTTTTAACTGCTTTTGTTTTGCTCCCTTCATATTCGGAGTTTGGACCTCATCTAAAAAGAATATTTCTTATTGTTTTTTTGTGAGTTCATAGAAAACGTTACACTTATTGTCGGATATAGGGAAGCTTCTCGTGCAAAAGGGTCCGTAGCATGGGCCAAGGCCCAAGGAATTATCGATCTGGGCTTGAAAATTTGGCACAGGCCCAATATACGGCATACGTATGAACCCAGATTCAGGAGCCATGGGTCTTCTTGCTAGTGGGCCTTCTTGTGAAATCGTGATTAAAGATTCGACATCGACAAATTACATCTTTACAACGATTCTATGAATGTAAGATGGATAAGCTTTGCTATTCCTAGGCAAAGTACATGAAAGGAAAGATTATTTATATTAGATGTCATTATGAAGTTTTATGTGACATACTTTTTCGTCTCTAGTTATTGTCTGCAATATTTTATTGATTTAAGCATGTATTATATCAAGGAATCAATTTTAACAAAACATCTAAACTGATAATAGAAGACTTACAAATATATATCTAATAATATCTATACATATTAATAGTGTTTTAGAATATTGACCCGTGCGTTGCACGTGATAAAAAATCATAATATCAACAGATATTTCAAAATAATTGATTGACATATGTATCTATGATATATAAAATATTTTGAATTTTTTAAATGTAGTAAATTAATAATGGATCATTTTGAGTAACTATATATATAAAAGATAATATATTTCAAATTATTTTTTGATTTTTTGGTTAGTTCTTACTGTTTTTTCAAAGAATTTTTTTATTGACTTTGTTTAGTTTTATTTTTCATTTTGTTATTTTGCAATTTTTGTTTGATTTTTTTTTATTTATTCATTTTGAGATTTTGTAAATTTTTTTTCTTCCTATACGCCTGGAGAAGATGCGAGATTGTGGTGATATTTTTATTTTTTTAATTTACTAGAATACTGTCCCGTGCTGCATGGAATAAAAAATTAAAATAAAATAATAATGTTCTATAACTTATGTCTAAATATGTATTTTATGTTTTTGTTTATTTTGGGTGAAATATATAATTTTGTGTATTATTTTTTCTTTAAAAAGATTTTATATTACTTTTGATTTTATATCGAATAAATAATTTTGGGGTATTTTGATTTTTTTACTTTCGTCTTTTAAATTTATATTTGAGATTCTAATATTATCCTAAATTTTTGTTTCTTAAAGTCACATAAACTAGTTGATAGCAACCGATGACATACCAAATAATATTTTTTATATGAAAATTTTGTCTGTAATTAAAAAAAGATTTTATTTTAATTTTGGTTTTGGTTTTTGTTGAAAAGATGACATATCGCCCATTGAAATATGTTGCCGCGTAATTTTTTTAATTAATATTTTTATTTTTCACTTTTATATTTTGATATTTTGGAAAAAAAATTCATAGAAATTTTAATATTTATATGCATTGCTTATATTATATTATTCAAAATTGATTTTTAAGTAAATAATGAATGATAGAGCACAAAAAATTCATTCTAAAAATCCGGTTGTAAAATATATGATTGATCAAATGTTATGGTTAGATTGATATAACATAAAAAGTTCTAACATTATATATGGATCGATATGATTAGATTATTATTAAATTATAGTAGTATAAGAATTAGTTTTAAATTTTTTTTCAATCTGAAATGAATGTATAAAATTTATAGGATGTAATTATTTTTGTTTCATAACTTGTACATATGATGTTAGAATTTTTATTTCTTTTATACTTTTGATCAATTAGTTAGGTAAGATTTGATACTCATTTTTTAAAATTTAATTTTAACCGTTCAACTTGTAAATAAAAGTTAGATATTTAATTGATTAAAATTTTTTCTTTAGTTTAAATAAACGAAATGACATGCCATGCCGCCATACCGTTTGCCATACGGATGGTTTGTCATCTGCGTGTTTTGTGTAGTTATATATATATAGTGGATTTTTGATATTATATAGAAGTTTTTTTAAGTAAAGATAGAATCATGGTGAATAGATATATGTTAGATTAGAATATTAGATGGTTTATCGTTTGTGATCATGATGGTTCGACATAAAATTGGTTCGACACGGAAAAAATTTGTGTAATTATATATATATTAGATTTTTTTTCTATTATATAAAAGTTTTTTTTTTAAGTAATGATAGAATCATGATGAATAGATATGTGTTAGATTAGAATATTAAATGATTTGTTGTTTGTCATTATGATGGTTCGACACGAAAAAAAATTATGTAATTAGATATATATATATTAGATTGGTTAATAGTTAGTGCTAACCAAAGTAATTTTCTAGTTGCGATGTCACATTCATACATATCTTTTTCTTATATGACATTGAAGTGCTTGGTTTTTGCCCATTGGTCGAACAAGAGTGATATACAGGTTCATAAGAGAATGCAAGCGCAAAGTACATAATGTGGGAGCGAAAATCAAAACGAGAGTAGGGATCGATTCTTCAAGTTGCTCGTTGAACGAAACCTCGTCCAGCCCTATATGGTTGAGTTCTTCTATATTCAAAAGAATGTTCAAGAGAAAAAAAACTAATTATCGACTAATCTATCTTATTCATTATTTTCAATATCTTTTGATGAGTGTGAAAATATTTATAATTATTTCTTAACTTAAATTCTATTTTGTATCAGTTTTTATTGCGTTTGGTACCATTTTGCTATAGTTTTGTGTTTGTAAATGTGGTATTGTTGTTTCACGTATTTTTAATATAGTACAACGATTATATGAAGCGTTTGAGATTATGGTACGTATTTGAAAGTATCCAAGATGTTTTGGATCAATAAAATTTGAATTTTTGTGCAAAACGTGGTTCCATGGACATAACGAAGGGCCATCACATCACGCACGTGATAGGGATAGGAGCGCAGTTAAAAGTATTTACGAAACTTCACGGGAACGTGTCACACGCCGTGAAAAGGGTGGCCGTAGCTCAGAACTCCAAAATCCCTTAGTCATCAATTCGAAGCTAGCCTCCCAATTTTCTCTTAGTAACAAGCCGTGAAATCAAGGTTACAGGCCATTATCAGTCAACAATGAAGAATTTTCCTAAGTCCTGAAATCGTTCACTGGCTGTGAAAGGGGTGTAACAAAGACCGTGACAACTATATCTTATGACGAGATTTAACTAAATTTGATATCTTTTTATTAGATTAATTATTAGGTATATAAATATTCATGTACTCTTCATTAGTTTATATAACTAGACCTATTTTTCGTCAATCTCTCTCTCATAACTCTCAATTCAAGATTAGAATGCTTGCACAAGACTTTCAATTACAAAGAGAATCTTACTTCATTTCTCAATTCTCCTGTTGACGATGAATATATCTTCATTTATGCTTTTGTTTATCACTAGATTACTAACTTGTGTACTACACGGTTAAACATCATAATAGATAAAAATTATATTTATTAGAGTTTTCACATAATATAAAGATCATTGAGATAAGATGATTAATTGTTAATTTTTTATTTAATGAATTAATTGTATAAAAAGATCTTGTTTTAATATAATGGTTGATTATTTCATCTCATAATTAATTTGTACATATGTTGTTAGGATCTTTTTTTTTTAAAGAGGATCTTTAAAAAAATTAACATTTGCCTTTTAGTTCTAGAATTAATTAAGTAAAGATTCTCTTAGTTTAAATGAAATTATTCAATTGTCCTTTAAAAATTTTAAAATGGTGCAAATACCATGTCATGTCATTTGCCATCTTCTTAGTATATAATAGATTGTTATCATGCGTAGTGAGTAGATTATCATGGTGATGCCATGTAACGAATCTTGAAGATTAAAAGGGATTATGAATATTGAATTGTGCTTAATTATCATTATTATGTTGAATGTTCATGTGAATGTGATACAAAATCCAGTGTTTCTTATTTAGTTTGATCGCCCAAATGAGTTCAATGTATAAAATATCTAACTTGATTGATTCTTATTTAGTTTGATCGCCTAAATACAAGTAGGAACTAATGAGGGTAGAGTTAAAGCTCACTCACTTACTCTACTTTTGTTAGACATTCACATGTTTTAGATCGAATTAATTAAAGCTCTATTGTTATGTTTGATCTAAAGAAACGAAACCTGTTTATGCTTAATGCGACTTGTTATTGGTATTAATGATGCTCTCATATTAGACTAAGTTACAAGTTAATGTTAATCTACATGCTCTCATGAAAATTAACTATAATAAACGAAAAGGTAGTAAATTCTTCCACATTTTCTTAACTCCGTGCGTCCTTGTTAATTTTACCATATTATTAGATGATAGTCTAAAGTGTTAGTCTAATAATAGTTTACTTAGAATAGTTTCACAATAATTCATTAACCCCGCCCACCTCCATCCCTCCAAAATAAATAAATAAATAAATAAATAAATAAATAAAATCACATAAGTACAATAGAAATAGTTATATTTATCTCGAATAAAATACGTTGCATAGTCGGTCCTCATATGCATTTAATTTATATAATTAGAGATTAAATAAGTTACTAATTTAACGCAATTGACGGCATGCATCACCCGGATAAAAAGATTATTAAATAAAAAAGTATGATAAAAAAG
This sequence comes from Drosera spatulata, assembly GCA_035668315.1. Taxonomy (NCBI): domain Eukaryota; kingdom Viridiplantae; phylum Streptophyta; class Magnoliopsida; order Caryophyllales; family Droseraceae; genus Drosera; species Drosera spatulata. The sequence continues at coordinate 30,177 of JAOVYX010006435.1, read as the reverse complement.
AAAACTAAAACAAATAAACTTATAATTCAAATCAAATCAAATCCTCTAAATTGGACACCAAATATTAGGATTGAATATGGGAATGATAAAGGCAGGACCATATTTTATACCCCAAGGCAGGATGTGAGATGCGGGTGTATTTGTGAAATAAATAATATTGTGAGGAAGGGCCTTGAAGATAACATATAAAATCTTGAAATTATCAATTCGTTAGAATATTCCTAGCTTGCATCAATACAGCTATCTATTCTTTGTTACATGAAGTTGCAGCGTACTCATACTCTTTCTATAAACAGGAGCATCAAATCATAGTTTTTGAGGTTTTGTTGGGGTGGTTGTGTAAGGTTGCGGCTACATTTAAATGTGATGGTAACATATAGTGAATGAATACTTTGTCTTTACGAAACTTCTTTGCTACATATGAAACAGTGGTTGGCTTCATTACATTGTCAATGCTAAAAGCTATAAAAAGTACCCTGCCAGTGTCTTTTATTTCATGATTGGAGCTTCACATCTTATCCCTATTCAATCTCTGAATTTTTTTTCCTGAATCTCTTGACAATAGCCGCTATATATATAAAAAGAGCATTGTCGTAATCACTAGTCAGATAAAAGTGGTATTCTTTGATTCTTTATCAAGGATTGAGATTTTCTATAAGGTTGATTTCTTATCACTAAGAATAGATACGATTTGTTGGAAATTAAATTTGATTCCAATAATGCATGTTTAACCCCTTGGCATTTCAAGACCTTTGATTGTCTTTGGTGTGTTACAATTTGTTAAAATTTGTCGTCAAATTATGTCGTGTCGATAATGACGTTGCATCTGTTAACTTACGTTGAGTTGATTAACATGAATATTAGTTTGGAACAAGGATTGTTTCTGTAATGGATGAGCAGCTTGGTTGAGCTGCTTAATTCAACAAAGGGACACGCATTCTCAACCTCTTGTGGTACAAAGATTCGCGCATCGAAGTGTTGGCTCGCGACGTTGAAGTATGGAATTAATTTCTAAATGAGATATTTTCTTATTCCAATAATATTTATTTGCGACGTCTTGTGTCTTATATTTAGCCATTGTATTATTTTGGGGCCTAAGAGTTAAGAGTGAGATCTAAAATTCAAAGAATTTCCTCTAGGATTTGACTAGCGAAACACAAACGAGATCGAGCGGTTTTGCATAGAGACGATCATTGTAATCAGGGATGTGAATAGTGATTCATTTTTCTATGGATTTTTCTTCCCTTGAGGGTTTTTTTCATTTAAATCTATGTTTTGTTTTTTGCGTTCGTTGTTTTCTGATTGTTCTTGGTAATGGATCGTGTTTGTGATCATCTTTGAGTGTGTCAAATTATAACAAGTGGTATCAGAGCACATTTTACGAGGGCAAGGGTGAAAATTTGGAACTTGTCGAAAAGGATATTCAAATATTAGGGGTTTTTCAGATTTTGTACAATTGGGATTGTGAACACCGCTCAATTCGATATTGAATTGTTTGATGCGAAGTCGAATTTTAGCATATGAAAGAGCACTATTAAAAATATCCTTATGTAACAAGGATTATTTCAAGCATTGAAGAGAGAGAAGCTCGCTGATATGAAAAATGATGAATTGAAAGAACTGCTAGCGAAAGCTGCATCCATGATTCGACTAAGTCTCCAGCCAACGCTGAAGTACCATGTGTTGACGGAGACTTCTCCTAAGAAAATATGGGAGAAATTGTAGTCAGTCTACATGTGTAGATCGTTATCGAATAAGCTCTTCTTGAAGGCAGATTTGTTTGATTTAAAGATGAAAGAAGGAACTGATTTGAACGATCACATGGCTGAGTTTAATCGGTTGATTACTCGGTTGACTAGTTTGGATGTGAAGGTGGATGATAATGATCAGATTTTGTTTTTGTTGAAGTCTTTTCTTAGTTCGTACTCGACCTTAAAGTCTGTCTGTCTTGTTAGGAAGGACAAGTTGAAGGTGAAAGAAGTCACTTCTTCTATTCTTGATATCAACAAGTTGAATCCTTCAGGTTTGTCAAGTCATGGTGAAGGATACTTGGTGAAGACAGAGAATAGAGGCCGATGTTAGTTTTGAAAGAAGGATGTTCGAGGAAAGTCACGATCCATAACTCGATCAGGGAATCGAGATCTCTCCCAGGTGGAATGCTATAAGTGTGACAAGAAGGGGCATATGAAGGCCCAATATTAATTATACAAGGTCAAAGGAAAGAAGTCGTCCAGTACTATAAATGTAGCAGATGAGTCCGATGGTAGAGATGATGATCTTTATGTTGCTTCAGCAATAGCAGAGTCTCATGATGTTTTCTTGACAAGTAGAGGTAATGATCTGAACTCAGAATGGCTCATGGATTCTACATATTTATTTCATGTGTGTCAGTACAGGGAATTGTTTGATACGTTGACACCTAGTAGTGGTAAAACGGTGTTGATAAGAAATGATTCAATTTGTAAGGTAGCTGGGATTGGTACTGTGAAAATCAAAATGTTTGACTAGACTGTTCAGACATTGTTTGATATGAGATATATACCAGAGATCTGAAAGAATTTTCTTTCTATTAGTTCCTTGGATGCTGCGAAATGTAGCATATCAGTTCGAGATGGATCATGAAAGTCATGAAGGGATCGCTGGTATTGATGAAAGGCCAGAAATTCAGTAATTTATACAAGTTGATCGGGGTCACAGTAGCGGGTGGAGCAGCAGCTTTATCGAGTGAGAAGACCAGAGGAGATGATACAGAGTTGTGGCAGACGCGACATGGGCATATGAGTGAAGGTGGTATTATACATCTTCACAAGAAGCAAGGATGTCAAATCTTGTGATCTTGGTTTTTATAGGTTTTGTGTGTATAGGAAGCAGCTTCAAGGTCGGATCTCATACTTCAAAGGGTGTTCTTGATTATGTTTATTTCAACATCTGGGGGCCTATCAATGATGTTTCAAACAGCAGAGATCAATATTTTATGATGTTCATTGTTGACTACTCAAGAAAATTTTGGGTATTCTTCATGAAGCATAAATCAGAAGTGTTCAGCATCTTCAAGCAATGGAAGGCAAAGGTTCAAACGCAGAATAGAAAGAAGCTGAAGTACTTTAGATCAGATAATGGCACAGAATACAGAGCATAGTTTTCTATAGTTTTTCAAGGATGATGGTATCACGAGATATGTTACCGTGATGGGAACTTCAGAGCAGAATGGGGTAGTTGAAAGAATGAAAGAATATTGTTAGAGAGATCTCGATGCATGAGATTGGATGCAGGGCTACTAAAGAGTTTCTAGGTGGAAGAGGTTAACACCACTTGTTATCTCGTTAATAGGAGTCCTTCATTAGCCATTGATCACAGGAGGTATGGTCAGGAAAACCTTTTAATTATTCTATTTTGAGAATACTTGAGTATCTTGCGTATGTTCCTCTGCAGAGTACAGAGACGTCTAAGTTAGATGTTAGATCAAAGCAGTGCATCTTTCTTGAGTATGATGACGCTGTTAAAGGGTACAAGCTATGGGATCCAATAGCGAGGAAAAAGGTTGTCGGCAGTATGTTAGATAAAACCAGAGGGGAAGACATTGCAGAAAAGAATGCAGTTGAGAAGGAATTTCAAAAGGAGTCTCAAGCAGTAGTTCAGAATGAGTCTCAGAGAGAAGTTCAGAGCCATGTGATTCAGTTTAAGCCATACAGATTGTTGAGCAGACCACTTTGCAGCCTTGCAGCATGGCTTTGGGAAAAGATAAACGTGATCATAAACCTTCACAAAGAGTTGGTTTCGAGGATATGGTGTCTTTCGCCTTGGTCGTAGGCGATGGTGATCCTAGAAGTTACAAAGAAGTCATTAGTTTTATTGATCGTGATAAATGGATGGTGGCTATAGTTGAGGAGGAGACGGAGTCACTAAAAAAGAACAAAGTTTGGGAGTTGGTGAAGTTTCCAAAGGAGTCAAAACCAATTGGATGTAAGTGAGTGTTTAGAATAAAAGAAAGACAGAGAAATATAAGGCTCGTATAGCGGCAAAGGGATACTCTCAAAAGGAGTGTATTGACTACAATGAGATTTTCTCTCATATGGTGAAGCACACGTTGATTAGATTACTTCTTGTATTAATAGCAGCTCATGATGTGGAGTTAGAACAGCTTGATGTGAAAACAACTTTTCTTCATAGGTACCTAGAGGAGACCATTTATATGTAGCAGCCTGAGGGGTTCGTGGAATTGGGAAAGAAAGGCTTGGTATGCAAATTAAAGAGATTGTTGTATGGTCTAAAGCAATCTCTTAGGCAGTGGTCCAAGTGATTTGATAGAATTATGATTACACATGGATATTTACGTTTTGAGTATGATCCTTATGTTTAATATTCATTTTGCGATGATGGTTCAATTTTTCTATTAAGTCTCTATACATGTAGATGACATATTGATTACTGCGAAGAAGAAAGAAAGACATTGTTAGGTTAAAGAAGATGTTGAGCAAGGAGTTCATATAAATGATCTTGGTGCTACAAAAAAGATCCTTGGGATGGAAATCCGAAGCGACAGGAAAGCAAAGAAGCTGTGGTTGACTCAAAAAGGTTATGTTGAGAAAGTCTTGAGAGATTTAGCATCCGAGATGCTAAGCCGGTCTCTATACCATTAGGAGCTCAGTTCAACTTGTATCACAAATGTGCCCTAAAACAGAAGAAGAGGTGGAGTATATATCTCGAGTATAATATGCTAATATGGTAGGATGCTTTGGTATATACTCGTCCCGACATCGCTCTGGCAGTTAGTGTAGTTAGCAAGTATATTACGAATCTAGGAAGAGGGTATTAGAATGCTGTAAAGTGGATTCTACGCTATTTGGTAGGAACTGCAAAGTTTGATATCATGTTTGATGGCAAATAAAGCAGAGAGCAGAGTTGCTGGTTCTGTTGATTTAGATTGTGCGGGCGTCTTAGATTCCAGGAGCCCTATGAGTGAATATGTATTCGCATTCAGTGGAGGACCTATCAGTTGGAGATCTGTGTTACAGGATGTTGTTGCATTGTTGAATATGGAGGCAGAGTACATGGCTTTGACAAAGGCAGGTAAAGAGGCATTGTGGATCAAAGGCATTGTTGAGTAATTTGGTTTCAAACAAGAAAGTATCTGTTTGTTGTGTGACAGTCAGAGTGTTATTTATTTAGCGAAGAATCAGGATTATTATGATAGAACGAAGCATATTGATGTGATGTATCACAAAATTCGAGAATGGGTTGATTCTTGGGAGATAGACTTATTCAAGGTTCACACTAAAGAGAATGCAACGAATATTCTTACAAAGGTTGTCCCAGCTATCAAGTTCAAGCATTGCTTGGACTTGATCAATGTCACCTCTTGTTGAGTTCGTAGTGCAGCGTCCTCTACCACTTGAAAAGGGAAGCAAGGTTGTGTCCGGGATTGGGATACGGGTTTACTTGATCAATTGCTTATTGTGATTCCAAGATTCAAGCCGGGTCTCGAGCAATTTACGACAAGGTGGAGACTGTTGAAATTTATCATCAAATTGTCTCATGTCGATTGTGACGTTGTGTATATTAAATCGCGTTGAGTTTATTAACATAAATATTAGTTTGGAACAAGGATTGTTGCTGCAATGGGTGACATATCTGCTCGAGCATCTTGGTTGAGCTGCTTGATTCAACAAAAGGATACACATTCTCAATCTCTTGAGGTACAGAGATTCCTGCATTGAAGTGTTGTCTCGCGACATCGAAGCATGGAATTAATTTCCAAGTGAGATATTTCCTGATTCCAATAATATTTATTTGCGATGTCTTGTGTATTATATACCCATTGTATTATTTTGGGGGGCTTAAGAGTGAGATCTAAAATCACATAGATTCCTTTAGGTTTGACTAACCAAACACAAGTAAGATCAAATGAGTTTTGGGTAGAGATGATCATTATAATCAGGGATTTGATTAGTGCTTCATTTTTCTATGGGTTTTTCTTCCCTTGAGGGTTTTTCCACATAAATCCATGTGTTGCTTTTTACATTCATTGTTTTCTGACTGCTATTGGTCATTAATTGCATTGTGCTCATGATCATCTTTGGGAGCGGTAAATCATAACACAATCTTTTGTCTACCTTCTCATGATTGCTAATATGTCAAGAGTCATAATAAGTACTAGCCTTTATTGTAGGAGTTACAACATTTAATTTTCTCTTATTTATGTTAGGTGAGTTATTACAAGGGCATATAAAGAGTCTCTACAACTAGTATATAGCAAGACTTGGGGCCATGGTTTTGGCATCCTAAACACATTTCCTCACAGCTAATCTACTAGCAAACCTAGAGAATTCCCTCTACACTCTTCTAACACTTTTCGTCAGTAAATAATCCATCAAGTTGATATCAGAGGCTATGGCTAATGGAGCTTTCTCATTCCCTATTTCAAAGCTCACAAAAGATAACTATATATATGAGAAATGGTCGATCCGGATGAAAACTCTACTTGGCTCTCAAGATGCATGGAAAGTTGTTAAAGAAGACTATACAACCCTCGCCAAAGGAGCAACGCTTACGGTGAATCAAGAACAAGCACTCAAAGCAGTGAAGAAGAATGATCAGATGACGTTGTCTCTAATGCAATAAGGAGCTAATGATGGAGGGTATGAGAAGATCGATCGTGCTACTACTACAATGCTAGCATGATATATTTTGGAGAGTGTATGTCGAGGAGCAAAGAACGTGAAGAAGGTTCGTCTTCAAACTCTAAGAGATGAGTTTGAATCTTTGAAGATAAAAGATGGAGAAGTTATATTGGATTACTTCACAAGGATTATGGTGGTTGTGATCTCCAAAAAAATAGGAAGACACTCGATGATAAGCGAGTGGTGGAGATGATCCCATGCTCATTGAATCGAAAGTTTGATTATATCACTATTATGACAGAGGAGTCCAATCATATTGACAAGATGACCATGGACGAGCTTATGGGATCTCTACAAGCTCATGAGCATAGACTTATGAGAAATAAGAAGGAACCCATCGAAGAGACGTTCCTGATCAGACTAACCCTTAAAGATGACCAAGATAATCTTAATGGAGGTTATACTTCGTGCAGTCGCAGTAGAGGATATGGAAGAGGCCGCGGACGTGGTCAAGGCCATAATTGTGACGATACAACACAAGAAGAATAAAGCAATCGTCAGTATTCTTGCAGAGGACGTGGAAGAGATGGCATGGCTAGAGGGCAGTGATATGATAATGCCTCAGTGCAGTGCTATGTTTGCAAGAAGAAGGGACATTATGCTTCTGATTGCTAGTATAATGAGAAGAATCGAGTAAAAGAAAAGGTCAACTTGGTGGAAAGCGATGCTACATTGTTGTTAGCATCCAAAGATGAAGAAGATGTGGTATTTGGATTCTGGTGTAAGTAATCACATGTGTGGAAGAAGGAAGCTGTTTATAGAGCTTGATGAGTTCATGGTTGGACAAGTGTATTTTGGAGATCACTCTAAAACAACTATGAAGGGGAAAGGTAAAATACCAATCCTATTAAAGAATGGATATCATCACTTCATTTCTAATCTCTATTATGTGCCTACTATCAAGAGCAATATTCTTACCATCGGTCAAGTGCTGGAGAAAGGGCACAATGTGCTCATGCATGATCGAAAAATCCAGCTGATTACGAAGACGGAGATGGAGATATCGAGAGATAGAATTGATGTTTAAGCTCAACATCCAACATGAATAGCATGAATCGTAGAGTGCTTGAAGACTACCGTGACGAGTGCATCATGGTTGTGGCATTTACGACCCAGGCGTCTCAACTTCAAAAGTCTCAAGTTGTTATCCTGTAGAAGTTCTATGATCGGTCTATCATCTATTGATCATTCAGTAGAATTGTGTGAAGGTTGTGTTCATGGAAAATTATCACGGAGCAGCTTTCCAAAGGAGGCATCATATCGAGTTTTGAAGGCTATTAGAGCCATACACACTGATGTTTGTATATCGATAATAATCGTTATTTCCTTACTTTTATCGAAGATTTCATAAGAAAAACTTGGATATATGTTATGAAAGAGGAATCGGAAGTCTCTGAGAAGTTTCAAGCTTTCAAGACTTATATTGAGAAGCAGACCGAGAACTATATCAAAACTGTTAGATCCGACCAAGGAGGAGATTTTACTTTGAAGGTATTTGATAGTTTCTATGAGGTATTCATCATTTCTTAATGGCACTGTATTCTTCTCAATAAAATGGTTTAGCAGAGAGCAAGAATCGCACCATTCTTGATAAGGTAAAAAGCATGTTGAAGAGTAAGAACCTTCCAAAGGAGTTCTGGACAGAAGTAGCAGAGTGTGTTGTCTATTTACTCAATCAATATCTGATGAAAGGTTTGGAAGACATGACACCTCAGGAAGCATAGACTAGAGGAGAACCTCTCTCATTTGAGAGTTTTTGGGAGCATTGCATACACTCATGTTCCAAATCAGAGTAGATCAAAGTTAGAAGACAAGAGTACAAAGCTGATCTTTGTGGGGTATGATTCCAAATCCAAGGCTTACAAGCTATATCATCTTGTTACTCATAAGTTGCATGTCAGCAGAGATGTCGAGCTCGAGGAAGAGAGCTCATAGGATTGGAGTCACACAGCTGGCTCGAGTAAAGATATAGCACCCCGACCTTCCTGACCTTTTCATTGTAATCCACGTGGCATACTGCCACTGGCCCCAATGCCTCAGCTAGGAAAAATATATACTTTTCGACTTAGTCATAAGAATTAAGCTAAGTTCACTTATACATCATTAGTTTAGAAACTTTTGATACATTCAATCATAACTCAGAATATCACTTTTGCAACGGAATTTACATCTCTTTCTAAGATAAGAATACCTTTCACGCATAAGTTACATATAGCATCAAATTTTAGGTCACACTTCTCTTCCAAGTCTTACTCCTGTAACAAAGAGAATAGAAAAGACATAGAAAATAGTTGCCGTGAGCTATAGGAGCTCAATAACGTGTCGATCCCCTTCCCAGGGGATACATGAGAGGAAGAAAAGAAGAAAGGTTTGATCACTTAGATCATATATTCCAGTACTCTGGAATCAACATACCACTTAAGAGAACAGAGAGAAGAAGGTAAGAAAATAAAAAGGAAATGATCACTCGGATCTTTTGTTCCAGCACTCTGGACCTATCATGCCAATTTGGCATTCACAATTACCATCAAAAGCATATAAGTGATTCACCCTAGTCACATAAACATATTTAAAACCACATAAAAACTGTTGAAACCACACGTCAATCGATACTTCAAACATTATCAACGTCATTTACTACCATCATACCCTTTATGGTATGACAGTCAAGAACTCCGTATCAAACAAACTAAGACAATGACACCGTGACATGACATATCCCCAGTTCAAGTCTCACGCACTACTACACTCAACAGTTCACTCAAGACTTTGTTACACTTACCATCGTATCAATCACACGGAGACGATAGACAATAGATATCCTCAATGTTATAATTGTGCTCTTCCCGAGATTTATTCAATTTCATAAGTAAACTCTCTTTAGCTTTAGTAAAGGGACATCCGTGAAAGGAGATCAGTCAAACCAGAGCCCAGGGTCTCCTGCAATGAGATAATCTCATATCAAAATGACCTCACAAGGTCAATGAAACAATGTCACCATCAAGTCACTGTATAACATAAACGACAGACACACCGCTCTTTGTGTTCTATACCACAGAGTTATCTCATCAATTATGGATTTACACTCCTTTCAACATTCACCCTCACTATACCAGCAAACAAGGTATAACACATACCATACATCATCTCATCACGACACATAGCAAGTGATAGGCGTTAAGTACGCTGGACACATTTTATGTCAATTTCTCAGAAACCATCACATAATTATATATGCCTAGGTATACTAGCATGCATCATCATAAATCATAGTTCTAAACATTACAGTCACAATTTCACATCAGCCACACTTAGTGACTACAACCAAAGTTCCAACGCATATTATTACACTCACGGTATAATAATATGCATCGTCACACACAATAAGTCTAAACGTTATCTTTTACCACAGTTCTTCGCATGCACACGTTCATCCTCAACCTTAAGTGACAACGAGCAGCGTCTCCAACTCCTATAATACAATAGGATTCACATATTAATGCATTCCCTTATGAATGTTTTTCACGTTACGGAGTTAAGCATATTTGTTCGTACTTCGTGAAAACCGTCATATTAATATTATAAGGTGATGCTGAGCTTTATATAAACCTTTGATACTTATTTTGATTGTCCATGATGATGATTTTACATATTTATGTAAAGATCCAAAAAATTTGAGATAATTTATTTTCTCAATTAATAACAAAAACAGTATATTACTGAACATCATAATTTATACAAAAATCATGACAAAAATATGATAAGGACTCGAAAAAATCGGTAAAATTTAGTTTCACGATAATTAACGTTAATAATAAATAATCGTATATTATAATTTATTTCGCAGGTTAAAAGACTTGTTTGACGATATAATAAGGAAAAAAAATATAAAATATGAATGAAAAAATACAACCATAATATGTAAATACGGAAAAATACGGTCATTATATGAAAATATCATATTTATGCGAAATTTATCTAAACCTAATTTGGTACTATTTTTCTTTATGTTAATTTCTATTCCACCTCAATTAAATTAATTATCCACTAAATACCCACTAATTATCCACTAAAACTATTTTAATTGATTTATTTTCCTATAAATACAAGCTTTCTCCTTCTTGAAAAATTTCTTACAAACATAAAAACACTCCTTGTCATGCAAAAGAAGAGATAAGCAAGAGAAGAGAAGAAGGAGAGTTTGAGGAGAAGAGAAGAAGTTAGGGTTACAAGGCAAGGAGGATCTTTCACTATTAATAAAAGAAGATGATCATTTTGTTTAGAAATTTCGTGGAAAATCATAGGCTCTGTGATAAATTCCGATTTTAATATATGTTGAATCCTCACGTGTCTAGTTTTTGATAAAGTTGATAGATCATGATTTGGAGTGTTGAATCACAAGATATAAATTAAAACATGGGGATATATTAATCTATAAAAATTGATTACAAGGATCACTTTATGACTTGATCTGAAATTGTAAAGAAAGAGTTAGAAAATGAGCCTTATATCAATGGAAATCCCTTGAAGTCTAGTTATCAGAACAGCTAAAAAATTTAGTTTTGGAGTTGTATCCAAGGATTTATGAACTGATTAGTGAAAAAAAGTCAAACTGTCTGATCTAGTAGAAAATATAAACTTGAATGAACAAACTGCTAATATTGATAAGGTTTCGTGATAAAAACTCTAATTCTGTGGAAATATTATAGAGTCCAATTTATGTATAATTTTACAAAATAATTTTTGGAGCTGTATAGGAGAAGTTATAGATTTAAACGTGTCGAAGGGTCATATTGGACAAAATCCGAAAATGAATCGTTTTGACCCCGAAATAACTTCAAATGTTCACAAACACTTCTAATGATGATAAATACATAAAAAAGAGTTTTCTCAAAATAAGTATCAAAGAGTTTTCTCATCGTGGACTATCAAAATAAGTATCAAAGAGTTTTCTCAAAGCTTGCACCACCACATAATATTACTGTGATAATATTTCAAGAAGTATGAAATATCCTTAACTCCATAACGTGAATAATAATTCACAAGGGTGTGTCTTAATACGCGTATTTTATTATATTATAGGACTTGGAGACGCTGCTCGTTCTCACTAAAGGACGAGGCTGAGCATGTGCATGTGAAGAACTGTAATAAAAGGTAACGTTTAGATTTATTGTGTGTGGCGATGCGTATTATTATATCGTGAGTGTAATAATATGCATTGAAATCTTTGGACGTAGTCACTAAATGTGGTTGACGTAAAATACTGACTACAACTACTGTGTGTTGTGTGCTAAAATCTGAGTGCTTGGAGTGTTGTTACATGGTATATGTTATGCCTTATTTGTTGGTATAATGAGGATGAATGTGTGAAAGGAGTCTAAATCCATACTTGATGAGATAACTTCATGGTATAAAATACAAAGAGCGTTTTGTCTGTCGTTTGTGTTATATAGTGACTTGATGGTGACATTCTTTCATCGACCCTGAGAGGTCGTATTGATATGAGGGTATCGCACTACAGGAGATCCTGTGCTTCGGTTTGGCTGATCCCGTTTCATGGATATCCCTTTTGCTAAAACTGAAAAGAGCTTACTTATGAAATTAAATAAGTCTCGCCAAGGGCACAATTATAACATTAAAGGTATTTATTCTCTGTTGTCTGTGTGATTCATATGATAGTAAGTATAAAAAAATCTTGAGTGAACTGCTGAGTGCAGCAGTGCTTGAGACTTAGACTGAAGTCTTGTCGTGTCACAGTGTCATTGTCTCGGTTTGTTTGATATGAAGGTCTTGACTGCCATACCATAAAGGGTATGATGGTAGTAAATGACGTTGACAATCTCTGGAGTTTCGATTGGCGCGTGGTTTTGAGCTTTTTTTACGTGGTATTAAATATTCTTATATGACTAGGATGAATCACTGGTATGCTTGGTATGATAATTATGAATGTCAGATTGACATGATAATTTCAGAGTGCTGGAACAAAGGATCCAAGTGATCATTTTCCTTTTCTTTTCTTACCTTCTTTCTCGTGTAACCCCTGATAAGGGGGCCGACACGTTATTGAGCTCCTATAGCTCACGGTTACTTTTTTTCGTGGCTTTCTTCTTCTCTTTGTTACAAGAGCAAGACTTGAAGGAGAAGTGCGACCTAAGATTTGATTCTAGATGTAACTTATGTGCGAATGGTATTAAGATCTTAAAAAGAGTTCTAAATTTCGCTGTGAAGGTGATATCCTGAGTTATGATTCAGTGCATCAAAAGTTTCTACACTAATGTTGTATAAGTGAACTCAACTTAATTCTTATGAGTAAGCCAGGATGAATAGTTTTTGTCTAGTTGAGGTATTGGGCCTAGCGACAGTGACGTCATGTGTATCATTAGTAACTAATGGAAATTTGGGGCGTTACAGATTGGTATCAGAGCTAAAGGCTTAGGATAAGATTTAAGTTGAATCATTTAGCAATAAGTTAAACACAATACCAATGCATGGAGTATAAGATGAGTATGATAGTATGAGTTGTATTGGATTGAACTCATAGGTTGTTTACTTAATTGGAATTAAAACAGCACTTGTGCTAATAAGTCTAAGCAAGAACAAAACCTTGATGTTTTGAGGATATGTTTGAATAATAAAAGCACTAAGATGTTATAAAATGATATTAAGAGGGTGTATATCATGTGGTAATTACGCCAGTGGGAAATAGGATCGAGGTGTCTATTTGGGTTGTGGCTGTTGTATGAACGTTTTATTTGGAATGTGTGGTTTGGAATTTAACTTAAGAATAATGAGAAAACATTTCTATAATGGAATAGGATTGCAACATGCATTGAGTACAGTACGAGAGGAATGAGTCAAATAGGTTGAGTAAATAAGTAAGATTTACTCTTTGAGTGAGTAATAACTTGATCATGAAGGGTGGGAAGACAAATACATGATTTGATATATGTGAACAATCTCGCTCAAGTATGAGATGTTAATACAATTGATATTGGAAGGTTAAATTATATATGTGATCTTTTTTATCGTCAAGAGAGTAGCAACACCTGCTTAATGAGAAAAGGTGCTAGAATGGCTAGACATAGATGTTTTCAACATTATGTAACACATAAATGTGCTTTCATAAATGAAGTATGAGAAAAATATGTAGCAATGTGAACTATGGTAGTAGGGAGAGCATGAAAAAAATATTTAATTTTTATTAGCCTCAGAGAAGTATAACTTTGTGAAAAGAATTATAAAGTGTTTAGTTGAAGAGGATGAATAGATATATAGGATAATTGTTATGTATTTGAACATTGATAGTGAAATTTACCACTTACTAATAATTGCATAAAGTTTGAGATGGAGAATGGGGACATATTGCACATGAGGTGGATATGTTATTGGCATAAGATTGCCTGATGTTCAATAATTGAGATGGACAATAGATCTACAGGTTGAGCCAAAATAGGAATTATGTGGGTTGTCTTCATTATTTAGAACATCTTTATGCAATAAAATACTTTGTTATACCTAATGCATAACAAAATGATCATAGTCAACGATTTCCTATTTTGATCTATGTTGAGATAAAGGGTTATCTAGAATGGAAGAACAAATTGAAAGTAACAAATGCTAAGTTAGTTACTCCCTTTGGGTTAAACATTGAGCTGGGTGCCTTAATAATCGTAAGATGTTATATGCTTGGATGATAGTGTTATTTTAGTTTGAGGATATAAGTGTTGTATTCTCAAAGATATATTTTGGAATAAAGGTTCATCGAATCTCATAAGAATACTCCAACTGGGAGTTAAGAAGCTGTTTATTGAGCATTAAAGATATTATTGGATGAACTATAAGAGACATCAGTCTAAGTACATGTTCTGTATGAATCCATGGATTGATGATCCAAGAACAAGAAAACACAATGCGTTTTAGGATTCACAATCGTGTATCAATTCGAGATTTAACATTTGCCCAAGTTATGACTTTGTGATTAGAGATCATATAGAGTCAAGTTGGAAATGGAACTTGAGGGCATATACTGATCAAGATTTGATATGTTTGTAAATATCAGATTTTGATTATTAAATTGAAGAGATTTATATCAAATTTTGGAATATAAGAAAGGGTAAAATATGAGATAAGCCAGTGTGTTAACTACTCTTGAAAAGTATAGAGATACGTAAAACTTAAACTCTCAATGACAATTTGTTATTGGAGATATATAAAAAGTTGTATTGTTTATCTCATATGAGCTTTCAGAAAAGCATGGAGTACAAATTAAATAGTAAGAACTGTGATAAAAGGGTAGGAAATCTTTCAGAAGGAGCTTGGAGATTTCATCTTCTTAATGCAAACATATCCACAAATGTTAATTATTAGTTTAACAAGACTGAAAACTTCAGCAGCAAATAGGAAGTTTTCTCATGTTCAAGAATTTTTTGGGATATTCTGAAGTTAATTTTAGAATAAAATTGAGAGCTGTTGAGATAAAGAAACGAATTATAACATGAACTTGAGCTGTAAATAAGGACTACCTTCGTGGTAAAAGAAATGTAAGTTGTAGTGTTCAAGGTTAATACTTGTATACAGAAACTCAAGTATATGTTATATTTTTTATTCTATTCACCCAGAATTCTAAGATTTAGTAAAGTCTCTGAATCAACCTTACTTGTCTTGTGTTAAATGAATTAGAGTTGCATTACAGTCGTTGCTTAAGAGCAGTTAGGTTAGGTTGAACTCGACATGGATCAATATCTGAACAATTATGATAATATAATGGGACAATGAGATTTCAGATTATGTCAAAAATTAGAATATCAAATCTAGATCTCGTTTGTCTGGTTTGACAAAGTTATCCACGCATGATAATTGGGCCACTTCGCATATCAGCATGTTCATGGAGATAAGAAAATTTAGATTTGCCTAGATTATATCTTTGATTCCCTGTATACTCTAAGTAGTATAAATAAGGACGAAATCCCATTGAACTCCTTCATGGTTCAAGGATCAATCCTTCTTATAAATCATTAAAGAGAAATGCAATGCATTCGATGATCAAGCAAGTGGTGAAGTCCTTCCTTGAAGTGCTGTTTGTAATGGCTTTCTACCTTGCGCTCATTGGTAGGGTGTTCAATATCATAACATTTTTCTTCGTGACGCCTGAGGAATTGGATATTGTGACAATATATCTCATGATATGAGTTATATTAGTGTTAGGAGCTATATGTTTGATCCTATGTTATAATAAGTAGAGATGAGGCTGTAAGATGATGCTATGCGATATTAATAAAATTTCACATTTTGATGGTTGATCTACTGGGAATAATGGTCAAACATAAGACTTTATATACTCTGACAATACTACTATTATAAATGGAAGAACCTTAAGATTCATGGCGATGCACTTATAGATGAGAGTATGGAAGAAAATAATGAATGGAATACATAACAGTAAAGTGTTATGCCATCAAATGACATTGAGAAAACATGCTCTGGTGGTAACACTGGAAGTAAGGAATAAGAACTATACACCTGCTGCCTTTGTTTCTGTACCCTCAAAATATTCTGTATTAGAAATGTGCACATGTGTGCTTTCAGAATATACACTTTTGTGTGTTCTTTTGTTGCTTATCAATGCTGTTATATGGTAAACCTAAAGTTGTTACTTACAAAAGTCAAAAAAATCTCTTAAACAACAAAGATAGTTGTCTGTGGTATTTGTACGACCATATTCAGTTAAGTTATGATCTATGTTCACTGTGCCGGTTGGATCCACTAGTGTTTACTTATGCTGTTTTATGTATCATAAGTTATAAATCATATGGGTTCAGATGTCAAGGGAAGTACACTTATGTTTGAGGATTTCGAAACAAAAAAAAAAGTTTCTCTGAAATTGATATTGTAAAATAGGAATTGAGAATCGTTGAGAAAGAAAATCTATATTCATGACAAAGGTTACAACAAGTTATTTGTGTAAGTGGTTAAGTTGTTATACAGAAGCATAAGCATATGCTTACTTCTTGGATTGGTAAATCAAGATTCCTATATTTGGTACTATTATCAAACTCATTTCCTTTTCTTCATGCTAAATATTGGGAGTTGAATTATGATGAGAGCAACAAAGTTGAGTTTGAGTTTATCATGGATCAACAAAATGATCAAATTAGTGAGGAGATAACGGGAACTTAGATGACACGTAAAGATTGGATTATTGAATCCATATCTCCTTTGTCTTTGCTAGGCAAAGTCCCCACGCGTGATAAATGAATCACACACAATTCAAAATCCAAATTTTCTTTGATTTTGTTTTAACCCTTCCTAAATACTAAGTACTATAAATAAGAGGTGAAATCTCAGCGAACTCTTCACCGATTAAGAGTTCCATCACCACCACAACTCACAATGCACCTGATAACCAAGAAGATCTTGTACTGAATACTATTCGTGGTATCTTTATGTTCTTTGCCAGTGGTCGTAGTAGGTTGCATTGCGGCTTTCTTCTTTGCAACGCCGAAAACCTTGGATCTTTTGATGCTTTATGCTTTCTTTCCACTAGTGTTTTACCTAGAAATTATAACACCGATTTTACTCCATTGTAACTGATAGGGTGAAGCTTATGTGATATCAATAAATAGTTATTTGAAGTCCAGTGTGACTTGAGGGTTGTTTTTACGGTTATTTTGGATATGATAATGGCTAGGAGTGTCATTGGACCCTTGTCATGGTCATGACACCGTCAAAGGCTATTGGACTGTATGAAAAAAAGATGTCATGGTCTTGACAGTCCTTGTAATGATTATAACAGATAGATATATAAGCTATGTTTTATTTTCTATCATGGTCGTGACAGAGCACAGTCATGATCATTATATATCAGAAATACCATATTTATTTAATGATAGTTTTTACATTCTCTTAATTCTAGTTTCGAGATCGAAACCTTTTTAAGGAGAAAAGAATGTAAAAATCCAAAAAAATTTGAGATAATTTACTTTGTTAAATAATAACAAAAATAGTATATTATTGAACATCATAATTTATACAATGAGGTTATAAAATTAATTATCCATGACTGTGCTCTGTCACGACCATGATATATCAGAAATACCATATTTATTTAATGATAGTTTTTAGATTCTCTTAATTCTAGTTTCGAGATCGAAACCTTTTTAAGGAGGGAAGAATGTAAAAATCCAAAAAATTTGAGATAATTTATTTTGTTAAATAATAACAAAAATAGTATATTATTGAACATCATAATTTATACAATGAGGTTATAAAATCAATTATCCATTAAATACCCACTAAAATTATTTTAATTGATATTTTCCTATAAATACAAGTTCTATTAGCTTTGAAAAGCTTCTCACAAACATAAAAACACTCCTTGTTATACAAAAAAAGAGATAAGCAAAAGAAGAGAAGAATGAGAGTTTGAGGAGAAGAGGAGAAGCTGCGGTACAAGGCGACAATGATCCTTCACCGTTAATAAGAGAAGATGATCATTTTGTTTAGAAATTTCATGAAACATCATAGGCTCTGTGAAAAATTCAAATTTTAATATATATTAAATCCTCACATGTCTAGTTTTTGCTAAAGTTGATAGATCATAATTTGTAGTTGTGAATCTCAAGATATAAGTTAAAACGTGCGGATATGTTAATCTGTAAAAACTGATTACAAGGAACATTTTGTGACTTGATCTGGAATTACACAAAAAGAGTTAGTAGATGACTTATATCAATGAAAAGTCCTTGAAGTCTAGTTTCCAAAACAGTTTTAAAAATAAAAATTTTGAGTTGTATGCAAGGATTTATAAACTGATTAGTGAAGTAAGGTCAAACTGTCTGATCTAGAAGAAAATATAAACTTGAACGAATAAACTATTATCATTGGTATGGTTTCATGATGGAAGCTAATTCTATGGAAGGTTATAGAGTCTAGTTTATGTAAAATTTTACGAAATAATTTTTGAAGCTGTATAGAAGTTATAGATTTAAACGTGTTGAAAGGTCATGTCGTACAGAATTCAAAAATGAACCGTTTTGACCTCGAAGCAACTCCAAATGTTCACAAACACTTCAAATATTCACCCACTACAACCATTGGCAGAGAAGAAAGTCTTTAATTCTATCAAATCATCCATTATTAGTAAACATATCAATCTTAACATTAAGTCTGTGAAATCACTGATTTTCTTCAGAGAGATTTTCTGTAATTTCCAAAAGTTATCTTAGAAAACTAACCTTTATATACATATATATATATATATATATCATCCTACTTTCCAGAAGTAACTAACATAATATAGGCTTAATTCACTTCTTATTTAGGCTCATTTTCTATAGTTCAATATGTAACTTTCTATGCTGTTAATCGTACCTGAAATTAGCTAACATAACCCCTTTGACCAATATATGTCCTTAGGTTCTATTCCCATTTTGATTCTGTATAATTTCTAATCACAAACAAGAGTAGGATTTGAGTAATGTCAAATCCCAAATATGCACATGATTATACGTTCCAAAATACATTACGTTCCCTTATTTGAACCATCATTTCAAGGTATGTATATATATATTAACTTCTAGAATTAGATTGAATTACTACATCATAACCATCCATTTGTATCGTTTGATCTCAATAAATAGATCAAATCAATTTGTGTAAATTACCCAATGGTGTCACTTTTGGATCTTATTTATCAATAAGTGCCATCGAATTTTATAATTTATCATTTGATTTCTTTTTCAACAAACAAAAAATATTTGACCTTTTGTATCCCTAGACATAATATTCTCCTTTTATTTTGATTATGATCACTCAATCACAATCAAAATTATCTTTAATTAATCAATCCCTAAATAAATCTAACCTCTAATAAATCTCTAGATGACATCCACGCCTCTCAACTTCCTCCTCTTCTACACCATATCTCCTTCCACCACTTGTTGGGTCGAGTTCACTCCTTGTGGATGAAACCAGATGAAAAACCCCATATATAATTATATGGAGAAATTTTATTAACATATTTCATGAGAAAAATATATATAACTTGAGTTAGGAGGATTTGCCCTAGTCGATCAGTTTTAGAGCGCAGCCACGTTAGAAAAACGTGAGGGTTTAACCGTGATTTTCAGAAGCCAAGAGAGTCTTCTTTCAGCAACATCACAACAACAGGGAATTGATCAGTTCCGATCAGAAGCAAATAGGTCAGCGACAGTTTCGCATTCAGTTACTGATTGCAGCAGTCGACTTCTAGTGGCCGAATGTTTTTAACTCATCAATCTTCGATTAGAAACTGACGGTGCATTATTTGAAGCTCTATAGACTGAGTTATTAAGGTTGAAATCAGGTAACAATTTTCCCGACGTTTTTGGCTATTTTGCTTGTTGAATTGTGCTATGTTGTAGTGATTAGCTGTGATTATTTTTGCCTTTAGTATTATCTAGAGAGGACTTTGTTTCCTCATTTTTTTGTTGATAGCGGAGTTTTGAAGTGGGCTTCGGCCTCATGGTTTTTACTCCTCATGTCGAGGGATTTTCTACGTTAAAAATCGTGTCTTTGTATCTATCTTATTTTCTACTCTACTTTGTTTGCTTCCTAACATGTTAACGCAAGTGCAAGATGAATTCTTCCGCATTGATTTATGTCATACCTCCCATCAAAGTGGTATCAAAGCCGAGGTCGTGACTTGGTTTGACTTGTGTTGAACAATGGAGACAAATGCGAGTAGAATGATTATGTTGAATGGTTTGAATTACCATGTGTGGAAAGAAAAGATGAAAGATCCGTTATATGTGAAAGATTATTACTTGCCAGTGTTTTCTGAACAAAAGCCTGAGAATAAATTTGATGATCAATGAAATATTTTACATCGTCAGGTTTGTGGTTATATCACACAATGGGCTGATGACAATGTGTTAAATCATATTTTAGGTGAGACACGTGCTCATACCTTGTGGACTAAGCTCGAGCAGTTGTATGCTCGAAATACCGGGAACAACAAGATGCTTATGATTAAACAGATAATGCCTTTGCGATATCTTGATGGTACTCCATTAGTTGATCATTTGAATAATTTTTGTGGGAATTATAAATCAATTGGTTGGAATGAAGCTCACATTTGATAATGAGGTCCAAGTCTAATTCTGCTCCAGATGATACTATTACCATGAATCTTGCCAAGAGTTGTATTTTGAATGAAGAAATGAGAAGGAAGACACAAGGGACTTCTTCACATCAAGATGCCTTGGTTGTTAAGAACAGAGGTAGAACCAACAGTCGTGGTTCGATGCACAGAGGTAAGAGCTGAAGTAAAAGCAGAGGTGCGTCCAACAAGTATGTGAACGTTGAATGTCATCATTGTCATCAAAAAGGTCATTTGAAGAGATTATGCCGTGTTCTGAAGAGAGAGTTGAGTGAGCAGGGCAAAGAGAAGAAGTCTGGGAAAGATAAGAAAAATGACTGAGTTATAGTCACTTCTGATGGTTTTCTGTTTGCGTTTGATGGTGGTGCTGTGAATTTAATGTGTCATGAGACCAACAGGTGATTTACAGTGGTGCATCGGTTCATACTACATCTCATAGAGATTTCTTCAGACCTTACAGAATAGGTGACTACGCTCTTATGAAGATGGAAAATAATGGGCTGGCAGTAGTTGTAGGCATCAGGGGTGTATGCCTAGAGACCAGTATCGGCATGAAAGTAGTATTACGTAACGTCAGAAACATTCCTGATATTCATCTAAATTTGATTTCCACACATAAACTGGATGATGTAGGTTTTTGTACCACCTACTATGATGGTTGATGGAAGCTAAGGGTTCCTTGGTTGTGGCTAGAGGAACCAAACACTCCTAATTGTATATCACATAAGCGAAGTTGTGTGGTGACAGAATTGCTATAGTTCATGAGGAAGAGAAAGCAGAGTTGTGGCATAGAAGACTCAACCATATCAATGAGAAGGGATAGTCTGTTTTGGCCAAGAAGAAGCTCCTTCCAAGTTTGAAAAATTCAGCATTGAAGAGGTGTACTCATTGCCTAACAGGGAAACAGAGAAGGGTTGCTTTTAAGAGTTCTCCTCCTTCCAGAAAGTCAGGTATTCTAGATTTGGTTTATTCTGATTTTTGGGGTCCTATGAAGACAAGAACACTTGGTGGATCTCTTTATTTCGTTATCTTCATAGATGATTGCTCGAGGAAAATATTGGTTTACACTTTGAAATTGAAAGACCAAGTGTTAGATATCTTTAAACAGTTCCATGTCTTAGTAGAGAGGCAAACAAGGAGAAAGCTGAAATACATCAGATCTGATAACGGGGGAGAGTATTGTGATCCTTTTAAAGAGTATCAGACATCAAAAGACGCCTTTTAAGAATCCTCAGTTGAATGGGTGACCTGAGAGAATGAATAGAACACTTGTTGAAAGGGTGAGATGCTTACTTTCATACACACTGAGATCCTTTAGAGGTGAGGCTTTGAATACTGTTGTTCATGTGATTAACCTTACTCCTTGTATTCCTTTGGATCTTGTTGTTCCTGATCGAGTTTGGACAGGGAAAGATGTCTCGTATGATCACTTGCTTGTCTTTGCATACAAGACATTTCTTCAAATACCCAAAGATAAGAGATCAAAGCTCGATGTGAAATCTCGCAGTGTATATTCATTGGTTATGGGCAGGATGAGTTCGGCTACGAGTTCTACGATCCAGTTGAGAAGAAACGTGTAAGAAGTAGAGATGTTGTATTAATGGAAGATCAGACTATTCGGGACTTTGAGAAATCAAAGATTTCAACGTCATATGTCAATGATGATTTGATTGATTTGGATCCAATTCCTAATGCATATGTGTCCATGCAGGTTGAGGAAGATGAAGAGGTTGATCCATAAGAGATACAAGTCCCAGAGCCAATAGACATTGATGATGTCATTCCTGAACCAGAGATTCCAGCAGAGGTTCCAACAGACATTTCGTAATTTGCTCAACCGAATGTTCAGCTCCGACGATCAACTAGAGATTCGAAACAGTCTACCAGATATCCTCCAGATCAATATGTGAGAGTGATTGATGCAAGTGAACCAGAATCTTATTCAAAGGCTTCAGACGATGAGTGCCAGAGTAAATAGCTTGAGGCCATGCAAAATGAGATGAAGTCACTCCGCGACAATCATACCTTCGACCTAGTGAAGCTGCCTAAAGATAGAAAAGCCTCGAAGAATAAATGGGTGTTCAAGTTGAAGTATAATGAGTTGACTTCAGAGACACGGTAGAAAGCCAGATTAGTTGTCAAGGGGATCACTCAGAGAAAGGGGATTTATTTTGAAGAGATATTCTATCTAGTTGTGAAGTTAACATTTGTTCGTGTGTGACTAGGCTTGGCAGCTAGCCTAGACTTAGAGATTGAGCAGATGGATGTCAAGACGGCCTTCTTGCATGGTGATCTACAAGAAGAGATACACATGGAGCATCCAGAGGGTTTTTTTGTGAAAGGGAGATAGGATTACGTGTGTAGATTGAGAAAGAGTTTGTACTGTCTGAAACAAGCGTCAAGATAATGGTACAAGTAGTTCGAGTCTGTTATGAAGCAGCATGGTTATAGAAAGTCCAAAGATGACCATTGTGTGTTTGTGCAGAGATTTTCAACTGATGACTTCAATATTCTGTCGATATAAGTTGATGATATGCTGATTGTTGGCAAGAATGCTTCTCATATTACCAGGTTGAAGAAGCAGTTGAGTGAATCCTTTGTTATGAAGGATATGGGACCGACAAAGAAGATCTTTGGTATCATGATTGATCGCGACAGAGATGCCAAGAAGCTGTGGATATCACAAGAGAAGCATATTGAGAAAGTACTTTAGAAGTTGAGCATGGAAAATGTGAAAGTGGTGAGTTCTCCTATAACTTCATACTTTAAGTTAAGTGCTGATCAGAGTCCTTCTACAGATGAAGAGAGAAAGTACATGTCACGAGTTCCTTATGCTTCAACGGTTGATAGCTTGATGTATGCGATGGTGTGTTCGGACCGGACATTGCACATGTAGTTGGCCTTTTGAGTCGCTTTCTGTCAAATCCAGATAAAGCTCACTGGGAAGCGATGAAGTGGATATTGAGATATCTTCGAGGTACTTACAAACTTAGACTTTGTTTTAAAAATGAGAAACCATCATTGGCTGGATGCAGATTCAGATTTGGTCGAAGATGTAGACAGTTGTAAGTAGGGATGAGCAAAAATACCCAAAAATCGAATTACGAATTAAATCGAATCGAAAAATCGAATTCGATTCGACTACTTCGGTTTTCGATAATTTGGTTTTCGACATAATATTGGTTTCGGTTTCGGTTTTGGGTTTCAAAAAATATCCATTAATTCGGTTAACCGAATTAATCGAATTTTTATTTTTAAATTTTCCTCCCTTTTTTCTAATGATTCATTTTACAAATTTCTCTTGTTTTTACATTTAAAAAAGTGCTTATAATGTAAATTGTAATACTATGTAGTCTCTGTATAATACTTTTATGAATTTATTTTATTTTGAATTTTTAAAACCATTTTTTTTATATTTGGACAATATTTTTATATTTTTTTATTCTCATGAAATTAGGTAAAAAAAAATAGAAACCGAATGTTATTTCGGTTAACCGAATCAAATCGATTCGATTTCGATTTTGATTTTCAAAAATCCAAACAACTTTTCAGTTAATCGAACCAAACTTTTTTCGGTTAAATACCGAATTCTCACTATCGTAAGTCTGCTTCCGGTTATTTGATGATGTTCTAAGGGGTAACTGTATCCTGGCAGTCGTGGTTGCTGAAATACGTTGTACTTTCTATGACAAAAGCAGAGTTTATCGCAGTTACGGAAGCATGTAAAGAGATTCTTTGGATGAAGAGATTCATTCAAGATCTCGGGTTATAGCAAAACCAATATGTGTTGTATTATGACAATCAAAGTGCGATTCACCTCAGAAAGAATTCTACCTATCATGATAAGACGAAGCACGTTGATACTCGCTACACGTGGATTAGAGATGTCCTTGATGAGAAGAAGATTCATCTCGAGAAGATTCACACAGATGATAATGATGCTGATATGCTTAGTAAAACATTACCAAGACATAAGCTTGAGGTATGCCGTTCGATTGTAGGAATGACGTGCTCCTCCACTTCGTCGTGAGGGGGAGATTTTTTGGCCGGGTTCACTCCTTGTCGATGAATCCCCATATATAATTATATGGAGGAATTTTATTAAGATATTTTATGAGAAAAATATATATATCTTGAGTTATGAGGATTTGCCTTAGTCGATCAATTTTGGAGCGTAGTCACGTTAAACAAACGTGTGGGTTTAACCTTGGTTTTCAGCTGGCAAGAGATTCTTCTTTCAGCAACATCATACCAACAGGGAATCGATCAGTTCAGATTAGAAGCAAATAGGTCAGCGACAATTTTGGGTTCAGTTACTAATTGCAGCTGCCAACTTCCAGTGGCCGAACAGAGGTCGATCTGGTGTCAGATCAAAGTGAAATTTGATGAGAGCGTTTCTAACTCATTATCTTCTATTAGAAACTGGCAGTGCATCATTTCGAGCTATGTAGGCTAAGTTATTGAAGTCGGAATCAGGCAATAATTTTCTCGATATTTTTGGTGGTTTTGCTTGTTGAAATGTGCCATGTTGTGGCGATTGGTCGCGATCGCTTGTGTGTTATTTAGAAAGAACTTTGTGTACCCACTATTTTGTTGATGGTGAAATTTTGAACTGGGTTTCGACCTTGTGGTTTTTACTTTTCACATCGAGGGGTTTCCCACAATAAAAATCATGGCTTTACATCTTTCCTATTTTCTGCTCTACTTTCTTTACTTTCTAACATATTATCACAAGCAAGAGACGACTTATTTCACATTGATTTGTGTCCTACCTCCCATCACCACCATCATTCTCTCCTCCAAGCAATCATCTTTTTTACCTAATATAATATCTCATAATAAAATCAGCAATATTTCTCAGCATATATTTGTATTTCATATACATATATATTCATCTATCGATCCCTTCGATCTTGTCCTCCGACTTCAGTATATAACTTTCTTAGCTTGTCGATGGTCTCCTCTGATGTCTCTCAGTATGCATTGTCTTTATTATACGGGTGCAATGTCTTTGTTATACGAGTGCACTGTTTGTTTAACGATGCATTCTCTTTGTTATACGGATGCATTGTTCGTATTGACTATGCACTATTGCACAAAGAATGAAAGATATTGACGATAGTAGTATAGAAGAGAAAATGAGAATAGATCGACGTGGAGGATTTCATGAAAATATGGACGTACTGTTTGTGATAAAATGGACGCACTGTGTCTTGTGTCTTGGGCGAAAGTGACAATGATAATGTCGACAAAGATGGAGGCGATAGATGATCTCTTCCATCGACGACTACGATGATTATAATTTAATTTTTAATTGGAGATTGTTTTCAAATTAGGAATATTATGATAGATTGTTTTCTAATTTTACATTTGAGGAAATAAGATCATGTCTTTTCCAGAGAATTTAATGATAATAAAAATCTAATGTAGCACTTGTTGGAAAATAGTTTTAGTCAACACTTAATGTAATTATCTCAATCAATTTTATTATGTTTTTTTTTTAAATTTTTCCAAAGACCACAGGTCTCTACAACAGTTCTGTTAATACAAAAAAAATCTTACTCACTCACCTTTTTCTTTTGTTAATTGTGAAGTCGCTGTCGTTGTACAGCCGAGAGAAATCAGAAGACACCCTCACACTGACGCAGTCACAGCACGATTCCTCCCCACCACCATCACCACTCCCCCTCCCTCCGACTCTCTGCTTATCACAAGCAAACCACCAGCACCGCCACCATCGAATGGTCGAGTGAGCCGATTTGAGGAGGAGGAAAATGACGAGCATTGGAGGCAATTACAACAAGGGTATCGGAACAGCTGCGAAGACCTCACTCAAACATCAGAATTCCTTCAATTCGACTCTGAGGTCTCCAATCAACTCCTCTTCCGCTTCTTCGAAGTCCAAGCCTACTGCTTTGTCTTCATCCTCCTCTTCTCTTCGCCGCTGCGCCTCCAAGGACCACCACAACCACCACGCCGGTGGAGGTCTCTTCATTTTATTTTATTTTAATTCAATTTAAGAATTGGAGTTCGATTTCGCTGTTTTTTGTTTGTTTGATTGAATGTTCGATTCGCTGATGACGATGAGGAATAGATGATGATCAATATGTAAGTTTTGATTAATAGTATTATATTTAGGTTGAGATATCTTTGATTCGTTCTGTTGATGTTAGTATGTCTGATTTGGTGGTTGAGGAGAGGTGGATGTGAAGCCATTCAAGCTTTGGATTAGCTGTCGACTGACTGGTGTGTGATTTTTTGGGGATTGGGGAAGGAAGGAATGTGTATAGGGTGGTCCTGGAAAGAGGGAATTAGTGTATAGGCAGGCAGTGAGATCGCTGGACACTTGTGGATGAATAATAGAGATGGAATTATGTGAATAAACAAACCGCAAACGGAGTCGTTATTTCATTATATGGGGTCAGCTATATGTATAGGGCGGTGTTATTCTTCTATATCTAGTGCAATGTCGATATTTAGTTTTGGATGTGCAATTGAAAAAATAGTGAAGTCCTTGGCGCAGACTCATTCTTTGTTTTGTGACGTTTGTCTGGCCGATATTGTTGTCCGATTGAACTGATGGATGAAAAATTACTATAACTAATGTGAAAGGCTTTCATTTGTAGTTTGTCATAGTTATACTTGTGGAGTGAAGACTGTTTCAGTTGAGATTAGAACTTGAGATGACATACTTGGTATCTCACCAGATGGAGCTAGCTTATTTTGCATACGGATCATACAATAGAATGGGGTCAGAAGAGATAAGAGTGACTTAGCTATCATTGTTGTTACCTGTGTTGATTCTGGAATCTGGACTATGGTTTTAGCTGCAAATATCTATCTAATTTGATGGGTAGTGGTGTGTGCTAGGCTTACGTACGTGATCTGTGGTCTAACTTTTGCAAGTATCCTAATTTATAGGGTATCATACCAAGCGACTATGATGGAGTGTTAATGCACGTTGCATACCAGTGACACATGGTGCTTACTGGATAATACTTAATAGAATATATCACCAGTGTATCACTTGCCACACAAAATTCCGAATTTAGACAAGGTTTAATGAATGCTGTATAATTCACCTGCTTGCATACACATTTTGGTGTAGCTTCAATAGTCCATTCATTCTTTTTTTTTTTTTTTTTTTTTTTCCTGGCTCATTCTAACTCCTATCTTTCTCTTAAGGTCCTTATGGTGTTTAGGAAACAATGTGATGTCTAAGTTTGGAAGTTGAGCTGCCCAATTAAGGCTTAGCTAGTTGTATATTAGAAAAATCTACCGCACATGTATTGGTTCATTCTAGGGAATGTTTCTTCTTGATATTTCTCGTCCGTCATAAATAATTGAATTAATATAAATCACTCACTTCAAACTTCAAATATGATTCTCTCTTAAGATCAACCTATTGTTATTGCATCAGTCGGGTTACTACATTTTGCAAAAAATGCTAGTGTTGCATACAGTATTGATTATTAAGTAGTTAAAACTTCTCGGCTCATTATGAGCAGAGGTCTATTATTCTACATCTAGTTTTCTAGTGGTACCTTTCCTTTCTGTTGTTAGGGTTTTTTGTGTTTACTTAAAATGTATGCATGCTCCCTACTGTCTGCCGTATTGCTAATTAAGCGATCAACCATTTTTCTTTAAAACTCATTCTTGTATCCCTTTTTTTTTTTCCCCTTCTTGATATATCAAAGACATTTCTGTTTGAACAAATCAATTGCTCCTTTTAGTTCCTGGAAGAGTTCGAGTAGCTGTGAGATTGAGACCTAGGAATGCAGAGGAGTTGATCGCTGATGCTGATTTTGCGGACTGTGTGGAGTTGCAGCCAGAGGTATTGTGCTCTCCTTTTGCATCTGTTTTTATTGACTTTTACTTAAAAGTCATTTCCTCTTTTCAGCAATTTGCAAGTCTCTGTTTTTTGAACAGCTAAAACGATTGAAGCTTCGCAAGAACAACTGGGATACTGACACCTATGAGTTCGATGAAGTTCTTACTGAGTTTGCATCACAAAAGCGTGTCTATGAAGTTGTAGCAAAACCAGTTGTTGAGGTCAGTGCACTATTCCTTGATGGTGTTTCCCTTATGAGTAAAAACTTTGTGCGTGCTATTGGAGCAACTATGTGCTATCTTTTTAATGGTAGTATTATTGTTGTGTCTCCAGCCTGTGGAGAGTCCAATTCCCTAAAGAGTGAATATGATTCGAGTAAAGCTCCTCAAACTTAAGAATCGATCACATTATTCTTCTAAACTGAGTTAGATAGACAGCTCTATTGTTGACTCTTCATGGGGTATGATTTGACATCTCGACCTTACTGAGTGCTAGATTGTCCTTTTCTATTAAGGTCTGAAATACGCTCAAATGGCTTCATTATGTACTCTTGACTGCACCAAGTTCTCCCTCCAATTACGGGCCGATTAGAGTGTTGATATTTGGTACTTTAAATTGAGGTGTTCAAGTTAGCCAGGAAAATGACTTCATCAATGAAGTGCTCTATCTCACAATCGGTGAAATCTTACTGCAGAGTGTTTTGGATGGTTACAATGGCACCGTTATGGCATATGGGCAAACTGGTACTGGTAAAACTTACACCCTTGGACGACTAGGAGAAGAAGATACAGCTGCCCGTGGGATCATGGTGCGTGCAATGGAGGATATTTTGGCAGATATAAACCCAGAAGCTGATTCAGTCTCTGTGTCCTACTTGCAGGTTTATACAAAGTTCTGACTACTACCCTTACAATTTCATGTTTTATTCGTTCATAAGTTCTGAGCCTTGGTGTATTTTGGTTGTTCCACTAAGATGATTGACAAACTATATATGCAGCTGTACATGGAGACTATCCAGGACCTCCTTGATCCTGGTAATGACAACATAACCATAACGGAAGACCCTAAGACAGGAGATGTCTCATTGCCTGGCGCTAACTTAGTTGAAATTAGAGATCAAAGAAGCTTTCTTGAACTACTAAGAGTAGGCGAAGCTCACCGGTTTGCGGCAAATACCAAGTTAAATACCGAGTCTTCACGTAGTCATGCCATCCTGATGGTAAAAATGTCTGTTTATGATGTATTCGGACTCTAAGTTGTTTGCTTAGTACTCATTGGGTGTTGGCATCTTTTAGTTTGCTGTGTTCTACGAATAGCTTCAAACCATTTTGTTGTCCTCTGTAGGTACATGTTAGGAGGACAGCCAATGGAAGGGATTCTTTCTCATCAAGTCAAAATGGAGATGTTTCTCACTTGGTCAAGAATCATAAGCTTGCCACTTTGCGGAAGAGTAAGCTAGTTGTCGTAGATCTAGCAGGCTCCGAGCGCATCGATAAGTCAGGTCATCCATAATTCGAGTTGAATTTTTT
>JAOVYX010006424.1:0-36607 GCA_035668315.1 Drosera spatulata | reverse complement strand
TTTTATGAACCTAAGAAGTGGGAGGGTTACAAGATCTGAAGTTCAGAAATTAGTTGCTAATTTTGAATCACCTCAGTTAAGTAATTCTGCTTCTACTTCAAGTTCAAATCTTTCAAGAAGTTTTACTCCTGTTCAATTTCAAAATTTAGAAATGGCTCAGATTAATAATAATCACAATAACGTAGCACCTGAAAGAACACTAAGAGAATTAGCTGAGTATAATGCCAATAATAATTCTACTCTATGCATTGTTTTTTCTGCTGTTGGTGCTAATTTTAAGTTACATTCTGGTTTTCTATAAAAATTACCTGTGTTTAATGGACGACCTGGAGAATGTCCTTACAGACATCTTCAAGAATTTAGTTTAGTTTGCGAAAACATGAGGGTGTAACAAATGAAGTCATGTAGTTAAGAGCTTTTGCTTTTTAATTAGGAGTAGCCAAAATTTTGTTATTTGATTTGCCCCCGATACAATTACCACATGGGCACAAATGCAAAAACTTTCTTAAATAGGTACTTCCCAAATTATAGGGTAACAGGTATTCAAATTCAAATAAGCAGCATTCAACAAAAGCCTAGAGAATGATTTCATGAATATTGACAACGATTTAAACATTTGGTTGTCAGCTGTCCTAACCATCAATTTCCTGAACATCTGTTGATCCAATATATTTATAAAGGAATGTCCTATTATGATAAGCAACTCGTTGATGGTGCATGTGGAGGTGATTATCAAGATCTCTCTCCTACAGCAGCTAGCGAATTATTTGAGAAAATTGCTGCACGTTCACAAAATCAAGTGCCTCCCGATGATATTATGAGGTATGCTCATCAAACGTCTCATTATAGTGATCCTAATTTGGTTGAAATTAAAGAAATGCTTGCCAAGGTTCTTTCTCTTAATAATCAGGAACCACAACATAAATCATGTGATATTTGTTTAGTTCCAGGTCATGCTACTGATCAATATCCTATTCTCTATGAAGGTGAACAAGCTAATGCGGTAGGAAATTTTCCTGGTCCTCCGACACCTTCTAATAATCAAGGATATGTTCTTAACACAAATAATCAAAGGTGAAAACCAGATAATTATCAACAACAGTTTCCTAAGACTAATCCACCTGGTTTTTATAATGTTAGGCCATCTCAATTTCCTCATCAGCAAACTCCACAATCTGCACAGTCTACTTCTTCTCCTTCACTTGAGGATCTTGTCCGACAAATGACTATTTCATCTTTTCAATTTCAAAATTCCGCAGCTTCTAGTATTAAAAATTTAGAAACTCAAGTTAGTCAATTAGCTGCAGATATAGGACAAATAAAAACACAGTTGTCAAATAAACTTTCATATCAACCGTTTAATTCACGTGAGAGCGCGCATACAATCACATTGCGAAGTAGTCGTGAACGGAATGAATCAACAAAGAAATTTAACGATCAAGAAGATGAACTGGAAGTTGTTTCTGATCCGATTAAGATTAACAAATATGCTAAAAATTACAAGAGAGCAAGAATGAGGTTAGAGAATTTGATCATGCACCTTTTCCACGACGTTTAATAAGTAATAAGAAAATTGAAGCGAAAAAAGATATTTTTGAAGGTTTTAAGAAAATTGAAATAAATATTTCACTTTTGGATGCTATTAAACAAGTTTCACGTTACGTCAAATTTCTGAAAGAATTATGCAATGATAAGATTGGGTAATGCAAAAATAAGGTTGGGAGAAAATGTTTCCGCGATCCTCCTTACTAGAACACCTCACAGCGGGCCAATCTTAACATGACTCGATTTGAGCCAATTCAGACAATTCGACCCAACCCTCGCTGCACCCACCCAAAAACGCGGGAAATCCCACGTGAACCCGCCGAAACCCTAATAGCCCATCAAAGAATACCCTGTCGCTGCTTGCTCTTCACCTCGCATTCAAAGTGTCAAACCCAACCCTCTTATCTCTTTTTCTCCGATCCAAACTTCCGATGCCGTCGTGGCCGGAATCAGCCGCAGCAGCTTCTTCTCCGACGATGATTCCTTGCAAGACCAAGAAGAACAAGAACAAGAAGAACCCGTTTCCCCAAACCCCGAAAGAGAAATCGGATGATTCTGGTTTTATCCTTGCCTCGAAGCCGCCCGAGAGATCCGATCCTCTCCGGAGAAACAATGGCGCTGATGTTTCAGAGATCCGGAAGAAAGAGGGGAAATGGGTTGAAGAGGGTTCGGACAAGTTGCCCGAGAGGTCTGTGTCTCTGTGTGTGTCTGAATGTGATCTTTTGGGGTATTTTAGTTTGATTCGGTCCGGTTTGGTTTTTGATGTTGGATTGAGCAAACGGGTGATGATTCGGTGTGGCCGGGATCGGTGATTTGATGTTTCGGTCGTGGCCGTTTGTGGGTTTTTTATTAGTATTCTTGGGTCTCTTTAAACTTTGAGAATTGATGAATTCTGTATGGGATTTCACCGTGTTTCGGATTCCTTGTGTGTTTCTGGGTTGTTTAGAGACGACGACAATTGTGGTGTAACGATGACGGAGAAGGGAATTGAGTGGGGTTCTAAGATGCGGAAATACCCGTATGTGTGTTGGTTTTGATAATGTGCTATTAGCTAAGGGTCAATGTGCATCATATGATTAGAAAAAATGTTGATTTAGGGGAAAAATGCTCTTTTTCTTCAATAGTTTGTGAGCTCGGGGGAATCAGTGATCTCGGTTGAATTCTGGGCTCTCTGGTTATGATCGAGTAATTTTATTGGACTGGGCGCTTCTTTGTTCTTGTATATTCGTGTTAAAATGTGTTTGGCTTAGTACTGATTAATGGGGCCATAGTATATCGAGTTCTGATCTGTTGTGTGATCACAGATATGAGATGTTATGTGAGTTATTCAATGCAATGGTCAGTTCAACTCAGCTTCTTCGGCTGAAGAGATCATCCCCTACTTTCATGAACGTATCCCGCAACGTTGGATCTTTAACTGTCAGGTATAGCATTCGGGTGATTACATGTGATTGGATTGGCCGTAGCAAATTGTCCATCTCTCTTTAAATTGTCCATCTCTCATGTTTCTGTTGATGTGTAGGAGGTTTAGTATGAATCATTTGGCCCAAATGAAGCATATATTACCAGAGGCGATTCTCGTAAAGAGAATCCGAGTGAAAGATGTGGAAACTTGTTGTATGAAGGAGGAACTTCACATAACACTGGATGCTGATGCATTGAAAACAAATGGGAATGAGAAGGGTGTCGGTGGACCTTCATCACTGAAGAAGGTCTTTCATTCTAGGGTCTCAGAGTTCTACAAAATCCATCCTGAGGTATGAATACTTCCTGTATTGCATGGTTTGTATAATGGGTTGCTTTGCTCTGCTATAAAACCCAGTGTCCATTAACCTGTTTGTGCATTATAAATAAGTGGACTTATGTACATCGTGGGATGGACCTTGAAACTTCCTGTTGAGGAAGTATCTTAATAGCATAGCAATAGCATAGAAGGCTTAAGGATGTTATTTGTATCTGAAGACTTCTTACGATACAATAAATTGTGGTTCTTGAACATGCTGGGGATGGATTTTTGCATGTTGCCTATTGCTCTTACTCTACAGTTTCCTCTAGAACTTATAGTCTATTTTCTGCTCAGGTTGATGACATTCCAGAAGGTACAATACCAGCGCTTTTCTACCCTCTGAAGAATGGCGGTGATACAATTATCTCTGGGAGTGATACAGTGTCAACAGCATCTCATATTCCTCCGTCATACAGGAAGCCATTTTCGCACATAACTTCTAGTCTTGTGGAGCACAGCAAATCTGATATGCAGGGAACTCCAGCGAGTTGTGATGAAGAGGGCAAAGCTGATGTTTTGGGAAGTGAATCCAGTTGGTCGGATGAACCAAAATCTGCCGACTATTCTAAAATTCAGCTTCCATCGTCATCAGTGGTCACAACTCCTAAAAAGGATATCAGCACTCAGCTTCCATCCTCACCAATGGTGGCTACTCCTCTGAAGGCTTCGAAGGCGAGTAGCACTCAGCTACCTTTGTCATCAATCTTCACCACTCCTAGCAAGGAGGGAAGCACTCAGCTTCCATTAACATCAATTTTTGTCACTCCTAGCAAGGAGAGTGACTCAACAGAAGATAGCCTGGGTAGGAAAGGAGCATCCATCACTTGCAAAACTCCTGCAGGTCTTGTTTCTACACCAACAAGGTTGATGTCTGCTACACCTTGTCTGAAGCCTCCTAAACGACCCTCTGTGAGCCCACTGAGCTATTCATTGGCTTCGCCTGAAAAGTTAGTGCGGCGATCAGGCCGAATCAAGTCCCTGAAGTTTGGACCCCCTGAGGATGATTCTACACTTGTGGATCATCTGGCCAATCAAGCTCAGGGGTCCATCTCCGATCATGAGCTCAGTTTTCTTCCAAAGAGTCTTCTGCAATCGGTAAGTAATACTAACCGAACAAAATCCTGTATTCCTGTATTTCATTCAACCAGTTTGCATTGATTGTGGCATTTACTGAACACAGAAATTCGACTATAGTTCAGATAGTGTCATGATGTGCTGCATGTCAAAATGGTAGAGTACAAACTTGGAGATTTTGTTCATCGATAATCATAGAACGAAGGCCATTCATGTTTATGATATGGAATGGATACTTGTATGCAGGTAAGAGAAGAAGAGCAGAAGTTGTTAGAAGAAAAAGGTCCAGACATCTCACAAGCAAAGAAGCGTCATCGGATGCTAGCTCGGCTGCCTCAACTCTTAGACACCATCCACCTTCTGTTCCAGTCTATCAGTCACGCTGTTATCACAAAGGATGAAATCATTTACAAGGTCATCGTTCGCAGCCGCGAAATTGTTGACAGATGTAAGCCCCTTTATCGTCCCGACGGACTATTATCTCTATGACTATGCTCAATCATTTCTTAAGCTCCTGTCTTTTGTTCATAGTGGAAGTTGAAGAGCAGCTGACGTTGCTGCAGGAGTTGGCTCCAGAATACATATCAGAGCAATTGTGTTTGAGCGGGAATATTCTGATTAGGTATACTGCCATTCTGCATTTCTATTATCAGTTCTGCCTTGTTTCTTTTGTTTTGTTTTTTTTTTCTGGTAAACCTATTTAGGTTGGGGATTTTTATTTCGTCCCTTACCGGTCCCAAGTCCGGATAAAATGGTGAGGATTGTGTGTTAGACAGTCGACATCTAACACGTAAAAAATCCCGTTGGATCTCTCAACATGAATATGACGACTTGTGATTACATGATAGATTGGAATTGCGTCGTCGTATTCATGTAGTCGATCTCACTTGATGAGATAAAGGTTTGATTTGTTGTTGAATCTCTCAACATGAATATAACGACCTGTGAAAAGGAATGACGTCGTCGTATTCATGTAGCCGACCCCACTTGATGGGATAAAGGTTTGATTTTTTTTTTTTTTCCGGTGTAAGCTGCAGATTCGCGGACCGAGTTGATCTCAGGTCCGTCTCACGTGGGTCTTTCTTGAATATCTTGTGATCCCTGATGTTCAGGAAATATCCGTCAAGTAATCTCGGAATACATTAACGAACCATTCTATATATTATTTATCTGTTGGTGACCTGAAATATAAATAAGATGATCAGAGTGTTCTCTTTGTACTCCTGCAGGCTTAACAAGTTGTCTTGTGTTGAATCTGTCCGAGCGAAGCTGCTAGAAGTCAAGTGAATCGATCACATCATCGTGTGAAGCATATGCAAGGTCCCGACAATGTTCATGTCCTATATTTTTGTAGTTGACATCAAATTAATTATCACAATGTATGTAATGCTGTTGGCAGTGCCTCATCATCTCTCGATGTTTGTGAGCATTGCTCGTCAAATGTAACACGTTGACGGAGACCTGCTTATATTGGTGCTGAAGTATTGTGCCTATTGTCCAATACATTTCAGAGTGGAATCCGAAACTTGATACGTCAAAGTTGTCTGGTAAGTGTACTGATGATCATGATGTTTGGTGACCGCAGGTAACAATGCTTGTTTGTGACAGCGACGCCTGTTGGTGGTTAGTAGTATTCGCTCGAGTACGACCAACGTTGGCTTACGAAAATTCTTGACCAAACGCAGGCTCCAACACTAGCCTTGCTCTGAGCTGGTTTTTTGTTCTTGTGGAAAATGCTCATGTAATTACAAAGCAGTATGAGCTCTTGTGCTAACTTTTTTTTAATAGTATAATAATAATAGCTGCAAATGATGAAAATTCTTGTGTAAACAGACGTAACAATGCACTCCATTTCCATCAAAGCAACAATGGCCCACAAAAAAGAAAAATTCTGTGTAAAAGCTCTCCATTTCCATGTGTTTGTGGTTGATTTTTATATGAGTTCAGGGAGAATGTTTCATTGCATGTATATGGTGTGTATAATAATGAATGAATGATTGATATTGGAATAACAGAAATTAAAGATTGAAATTAAAATATTATTTTTTAATCTTAATTTTTATTTTTCATCATTTAATCTCAACAATTACAGAGAGGTCATGACACAATAATGTGTTTAATCTCCGTTTCATCCTTTCAATTATTCAACAATCTCACCAATCTCATTAGACACACTTACGTCATGACACATTCATATTTTTTTTTATATTCATTTTGTTCCAAATTAATTGAAATATTTTTTATTTGAGAGATCTAAATATAAATTAAACGTTTTTTTATTTATAAATTTTTTTCATACAAAACTATCAGAATATTTTGATTTTATATCGCATCAAACCATCTTGTCATCATTTCTCACTTCTTTTTCATACACACTCACTAGAGTAATAATATCATTGCATTACAATTCAATACATACAAAATTCTCATGTTAAATCAAACATTTCAATTAAATTAAGACAAACGGAATATGAGGGTGAATATGAGGGTGAGGAGCAAACAAGAAAGAGAGAATAGGCAAAAAAAACAGTGGGGATCAGTGAGAAAGTAAGAAAGTGAGAGAGTGAGAGAGGCATTGACAATGAAGAAATAGAGAGAAAGAAATCGTAGAATTAACATATCTATCATCGACGATATAAATATAAAAGTTTAAATATTTATATTGATTACGTAATAATAAACTCTAAGCGGAAGCGTTGATGTCGTCTCACTAACGGATCTCATTTGGTGACGTACGTCAAAATAGAAATTAACAACACGTACGAATTTCACTCCTTACATCCTATGGATAAGCCAACAAGTAGAGAGAACTCGATATCTTTATATGAATATGTATGATTGATGTATATGATAAGCCAACCTTATGGTCTATATTTATAGAGTTAAGAAGTGTATAAGATAAGATATTTTTCTGATCAGTTAAGTTATCCAATAAGTTAAGATATTCTCAAAATATATAGATCATATATCTTATCTGAAATAATAACATAACATAAATGTATAGACCCCATGTCACATATCTTTGTTTATATTTATTTAAGTTACAGAAACCCTTATCGTTTGTTGTTCGTTTGTTGTTAGAACGATCAACGTCATTCCCTCATTTTCTCTAAATAATATCCATACTAAATTGCTAACCTTGCGTCCCATGAGAAGCTTTCTAAATTCTAGTTGATCAGATTGATATACTGCATTCATTATTTGACCATCTGATGTATAGGCAGGTCTTCATGGTTCATCTTCGAAACACTGCTCATGGCATTGTTCATCCTCTTGGGGTTTTTTTTTTTTTTTTTGAAATCTAACGATTCTAGCTTCGATCACGAGAAACCTGGCTGATTCATATGAAACAACGTAAGCATCAAAACTCGTTGCCTTTGGCCGCGAAATCTGGCTTAAAATGCGTTTCGAGGTCATTTGGATGTGTTTTTAGCCATTTTAATGTTTATGGAATAAGTTAATATGTTGTTAGGGCAATTTTTAAATTTTTGAAGCGAGGATTTAAAGCTTTTTCAGTTAGGATTCATTTGCCTATATTTAATTGTTTCTCCAGACCTTTTGTATGATCAGTTATCATTTTGGGATTTGAAAAAAATCACACTAACCCTTGTTGAGAAAAATTACATTGTGTTATGATGTTTATCCCGTAATTCCTTTTAAATCACAATCTCTCACAAGTTTTGGCATCAATTTGGTATCATAGCTTGAGGTTGATGGCTGATCGTGGTAGGGATCATCGTCGTTGAGTGGGCAGAGGTCGTGGTCTAGATTTGGAAGCAATGATCGTGCGAATCCGCGGGAGCGAGACCTAGGAGACCTAGAGATTGAAGAGTGGAGGAGACGGATCGGGGATCTTGAGCGTCAACTCGCAGAGGGAAAATTAAGTGCTCGATTTAACGCTGAACAGAAGGAATCAGAGTTGTCATCCGATGATGGAGAAGATGAGGACGTCAATCCATTTGCAGAGTTGCACCATCTGGGTCAACGAACCGCACGAGCTAGTTGACGTGCCCCTTCTCAGAATATTGACATGAAGATCGAGATTCCAGAATTGGAAAGAAAGGCCCATCCCGAGGAATTTATTGACTGGCTAAATAACATTGAATGAGTCTTTGATCTTAAAGACTAAATAAAAGATCAGAAGGTCAAGGTGATGGCTATCAAATCACATAAGCATGCTTCGATATGGTGGAAACATGTCAAGCGTCAGCAGTGTTAGGGAAGGTAAGGCCAAGATTCAAAATTGGAAGAAGATAAAGAAATTGCTTCGAAAGAAGTTTCTTCTAGTTCACAATCGGCAAGAGGGGTTCTTGAGTATTATAGCGCTAGGCAGGGGGATAAGTCGACCATAGAATATACCAATGAATTTGATCGATTGGGAATGGGATGTGATATAAAAGAAGAAGGAGAGCAGAGGATTGCCCGCTATTTAGGCGGCCTGTGTACAGATATTTCTAATGTTGTGCATTTGTAGCAGTATTGGACCTATGAAGATCGTGTGAAGGTTGGCTTTGAAAGTAGAGATGGAAAACAAGAGAAAAGACAATAGTTCGAGATTTCATAATCGTCCTGTACGTGCAGATTTTGGAGGAAAACCTGGGAGTTCTTCTATGACATCTGTTACACCAGCTGCTGCTAAGGGTGCTAGGAGTTCGAAGATAGTGCCTAATGTTGGAAAGAGTAACAGGTTGGAAAAGGACGGACTAGCACCTAAACGATGTTTTAAGTGCCAAGGAATCAAACACTTTGCAGCTGATTGTCCCAATCAACAAGTTGGGACATTTGTTGAGGTACCTTCTAACCCTCTTTTTGACGAATCTGATGAAGAACGACCTGAAGATGCAGGCAGCCATGGATCGGAGGACATGAATATTGTGTATACATATTACGAAGAATCTTTAGTCATTCAACGAGAGTTGAAAGTTGCAGTGACTTCGGATGAATCCTGATTACGAAACAACATTTTTCACACTAGATGTACTAGTGGTGGGAAGATTTGCAATATGATTATTGATGGCGGCAGTTGCGATGTTAATTCTATGACCATGGTAGAGAAATTGGGACTTGAGACAAAGGATCATCCACAACCATACCGTTACGAGGAGGTGCTTGATTTAGTTCAGTATTGGCAAAAAAATATACAAATGAGGTATAGTGAGAAGTCGTCTCTCTAGATGGTTGCCATATTCTGTTGTGTAGGCCTTGGCAAATTGACAGACAAAAGAAGCATGATGGATTCTGCAACACTTATACCTTCGTGAAGGATGGTGTAACCGTCACATTGGGGTCGACAGATTGACGCAAGGAGCCCAAACATAATATATTGTCATGATCAGCGTTCCTGGAGGAAGTGTCAGACGCAACGGAGATCTTTGCATGTGTCATTTTAGAGCGAAATTATGATGTTTTGGATATTCCAGTACATATTTTACCACTACTAGAGGAGTTTATAGATGTGGTATAGAAGAGCAGCCGGCAGGACTGTCACCAATGCGTGATATTCCGCACTACATTGATTTTACACCACGAGCTAGTACTCTGAACAAACCAGTCCATAAAATGAGCCCTGAAGGAGCATAAGGAACTTTAGAGGCAAATGCGAGAGTAGATGGAGAAGGGTTTCGTTCGAGAGAGTATGAATTCATGTGCAGTTCCCACTTTACTGGTTCCAAAGAAAAATGGGACATGAAGAATGTGCATCGATAGCCGACCAGTCAATAAGATCACCATCAAATACAGGTTTTCGATCCCTTGATTCGATAATCTTATCGATCAGTTGCATGAAGCTGTGGCCTTTTTGAAAATCGATGTGCACAATGGTGATACGAATGTGGAATCCCTCCAGTTATATAGAAATTAATGAACAAAACTTAGAAGTATTAACCATGATGTAGTTAGTGAACTTAGGCTGAAAATCAGTTAGGAATCTACAGTCCAGGTTAAATACGGGAGAGCAGACGGCCACAGATGGATAGCATTGTGGGCCACCACATACAGACTCTTACAGAAAATTTCAGCAAGACAGGTAAGACATGTATGGACAACAAAAGGCCTGCAAATGCTTTACGATTTGGGATCAATTTTGCAGACAAGGCCAACACAGCAATGCGTGATGGATTACATCAGATCTGGGTACAGATAAAGTTACAGCAGTGATTGGGTACAGACGAGATCTCAACGGTACTGAGTACATAATGAGTTGCAGCAGACTGTAATGCAGCAGAGATGGTTGTTAAGGTTGGGGCAGAATTATGAGGATTGATCAAATCGAAGATTTGAGGTATGGAGTGAGAG
This sequence comes from Drosera spatulata, assembly GCA_035668315.1. Classification (NCBI taxonomy): domain Eukaryota; kingdom Viridiplantae; phylum Streptophyta; class Magnoliopsida; order Caryophyllales; family Droseraceae; genus Drosera; species Drosera spatulata. The sequence continues at coordinate 25,908 of JAOVYX010006424.1, read as the reverse complement.
TACGAGGATCAGAATAAAGTTAGCTGTCAACATCAGTGAAGAAGTCACATGTGACAAGTTGTCAACATCAGACTTGGTACAGTCATGGGTTCATTCCCTGAGTCTATAAAAAGGGATCAAAGAGCTCAAAGAACAGTGCTGTTGGATGAAGAATTGAACGTACAAAGTGTGCAAAACAAATATGAATTCAAACTGTTCAAGTGAGCTGAATTGAAGAAGCAGAAATAAAGGAGTTCACTAGTCTGCATTGAAGAATAGAAACTGCAGTAGAGTCCAATAAAGGATCTGTGCAAAGGGTATAGGCTCTTCACATTTGACAAGTTGACAAACTTGTAATGGGGTTGTCTTATAAGCAAAAAACAAGAAGATAGTGAACTCATCTTTTGGATTGACTACACTGATCATCAAGAAAAAACTGGACTAAACTCTCGTTTATCAGTTGATGACGAGTATTTGAACCAGTATAAATCACATGTTATTTACTTGCTTTCCATTGCTTTGCATTTTTAGAACTATTAGAAATCATTTAAAACAGCAAACAGAGACAAATTCTCAAAGTACAAGTCTCTACTGCAGACACCCTTGGTAGTTTGCAAAGATAATCAGTGTGCTCAAATTAAATATACCGATATATTACACTAAAAAGATTAAAACAACCTATTCACCCCCCCTCTAGGTTGTACCTTTGGATTTTATAAGCAAGTATCATCAGATCAGAATGCGGATTCTAGATGAGTGAAAGATGGCATTCAAAACTAGAGATGGTTTGTACGAATGGATGATGATGTCATTCGGCCTTTCTAATGCGCCGAGCACATTCATGAGGTTGATTAACCAAGTTTTCCTCCCATTTATTAGCAGGTGTGTAATAGTATATTTTGATGACATTTTGGTGTACAACAAATCAGTCGAGCAGCATTTGCCGTATTTGCATGAGATTGTTGCAGTTCTGCGAGAACAACAACTTTATGCCAACATCAAGAAGTGTCACTTCTTCACCAGCAACATAAGCTTCTTAAGGTATGTAGTTTCGGAGGATGACATTGAGATGAATACGGCAAAAGTTGAAGTTAGTGGAGTTAGTGGAGTGTATTATATCGATTTGACAATTTATACAACAAAAAATTGTTAAAATTGATATGTTACATATATTTTGAAACGGCTCTAAAAGTTTTTACATTGCAAATAATATTGGGCAGAAGGAGTAATTAATTGAGGAGTTTTTACTCTCACTACAAGACGGTTAAATTAGGGAATTTTTGATATCCTTGTTGTTGATTTTCTGTTTTTTGTTTCACTGGTTGATAAAACATAAGTTTTTACATTGCGAATAAATCTGAAGTATTATTTTCTATTTTTTGTTTCTCGAACGGATGAAAAAAACTCAGAAATAATGGTTTTCCGTTTGTGTTTTTAGTTTCGTCTGAGTAAAATAATTCAAGATCTCTTTTATAAGAACTCATTTTATTTCATGAAGTGTTTTAGTTGTTGGTTACTAGTTTTCTGAACCTCTTACTGGTTTTAGTTTTCGTAATTTTGAGCAACGATACCAAACAATTTCTTAGGGTTTATTTGGTATCACTTATGTATGTTGTTTATTATTTATTATTTTTGTTTTATTGGTTGATGAAACAAAATTGTTTGATACAATTTTTGTTTTTTTGTTTCCTATTTTTTGTTGTTTAGACGAATGAAACAAAGATAAATTACAAAAAGCAAGAAAAAATAATTTTCTGTTTCTCTTTTCATTTTATATGAGTATAATATTCAAAATTCTTTGACATAAAATCATTTCATTTGTAAAATGATTTTAGTTTTCGCTATTGATTTTTTATTTCTGTTATTGATTTTCTATTTCTGCTATTGATTTTGGTTTGCTCCAGTTTTAAACAGTAATATCAAATAGTCAGTTTTCGTTGTCGAGAAACACATGTCCATTATGCTTGAGGAGAAACGTTAATGATATTCAATGCATACATTTATTAAAAGAATTATCGATCCTGATTTATAAAAAGGGCTGTAATGATCAAATGATTGTATGTTAAAAATACTAAAATTTATTTCTCTAAATTAATTACAATCAATTCCATATATGTTATATCCACCGTCTTATAGTTACAATATATTATCAACATATTATCTTGACGCCCGGACACACGTTTTCAACCCCGAAACTTCTACTTTTCACCTTGTTTGTACCGTTTTCTATCATTTTCGCATCGAATTCTGTTTAACATGGAGACGAGTGAATCGTGAACAATATGCAGGCATATGATTACACACACAGTATAAACGGCCATTCTCCCTTTCTCTCTTTCTCGAGAGGATTTGACTGAGGTGAGAGCAGAGAGCTGGGGGGGTCAAACCTCGAGCACGGTTGCCCCTCTCTGCCCGCCGGCCACCACGATCACCCATCTCCGGCTGCTGGCGCCGATGATTCCTCTCTTCCTCAATTTTCGTTAAACCCTGCTTTGCTCAGATGCTCGATCCACCACGACGAAAGAGGGAAGGAAAGGGTCGAGGATCTAGGGTTAGGGTTTGATGTGATGATTTGTGGATTGGATTTGGTGGTCTTGTTGCGTGGAAGGGTGTGAAAGCAGTAGCCGGTGTTCGATAGGCATGGCAATGATGGTCTGAGAGCCGGTCGGAATCGGGAAACTAAGGTTTCCGCATTTTCGATTCAGTGATGGGTTTGCTTTTTGCTTGAAATCGGTGATGCCGGTTGTTGTTGCCCATCTTTTGCCGTGCGGCATGATCAGAGCCACCCACAGATCTTATCCTCTGGAGATGGCTTTTCGTGGTTCCTTTGATTGTGCATTTTTGTGAGATTGATGAATTCGATTAGCAGTTTGGGGCTGAATAGTGAAAGGAATCGATGGCGTCGGAATTCGGTATTGTTCCATAAATTCCTATAAATGCTTATCTGCGGTAGTGGTTTATGTTACGAGGCGATGATGATTTAGATGAGCTGATTATTTGACAAGTTGATCATTTGGGTAGTATAAAAAGGGTTTGTGCTAGATATGAGAGTGAACTGAGGGTATTTGGTATCGAAATTCTCATTGTTGGCGACAGTTTGATATCAATGTTACTTCGAAAGGACAATGCTTGTTATATACCCAATCATCACTTGTCTAACGGAGCCTGAAGCACAAACCATATAAAATTAGTCGAAGAGATCTTTCATTCTTGTCATCTTAGTTGGTCAATTGCCTTAATTGGCTTAATCAAGTCTAACAGGGAAGATTTGTTGGATTTAAAGGATTTTTCTAATTCTCATTTGATTTTTCGAGCTTGAAAGTTTTCAAAAGGAAACCTATCTAGGTTGGGAATTTTTATTCCGTCCCTATCTGGTCCCAAGTCTGGATAAAATGATGAGGGTTGTGTGTTAGGTAACCGACAGCCAATATGTATAAAAATTTTGTTGGATCTCTCAACATGAATACGACTTGTGAAAATTTCTTTGGGGCGTATCTCAGCAGCGACGCGTTGCACGGCCTGAGTGCTTCGAAAAATGAGCAAATGTCGCTACATCGATGTCCGGATGTAGTGAAAAATGAGTAAGGGTTCAACATCATGGACGGATACGGTTAAAGAAGTTAGTTCAGAAAAATAGAGTTCGTTTAGTTAGTTGGAACATTGGGATCTTGAATGGATAACTTTTAAAGATAGTAGACATAATGGTTAAAAGGGAAATTCATATCGCTTGCTTATAAGAGACGAAATGGATCGGAAATAAGGCTAAGCTTCAAAGTACGGGGTTCAAGCTATGGTATTGCGGTCAAAGTTGGATTCGGAATGGAGTTGGTATAATTATGCGTAAAGAGTTGGTAGAAAATATGGTTAGTATCAAGCGTTGGAAAGATAGGGTGATTTCTATTAAGGTGTTGATTGGAAAGGAAGTGATTAATGTAGTAAGTGCTTATGCCCCGCAAGTAGGTCTTGGAGAAGATGTTAAGGTTCAGTTTTGGGGAGACATGGATGAAATAGTACTGTCGATCCCTGAGAGAGAAAAAGTCTTTATTGGTGGGGATCTAAATGGACATGTCGGTGAGGAGAAAGATGATTACTCAGAGGTTCACGGAGGATTAGGTTTTGGTGAGAGAAATGTAGAAGGGAGAAGTATATTGGATTTTTCTGTGACATATGACTTTATGGTTGCGAATATCTTTTTTAAAAAACGTGAAGAGTATTTGATAACCTTTAAGAGTGGTATATGCAAGTCTCAGATTGATTACTTTCTTATGACGCGAAGAGACCTGAAGGATTGTAAGGACTGTAAGATTATCTCAGGAGAATGTTTGATCACTTAGCACCGTTTGTTGGTTATAGATGTATTTCTATCTCAAATAAAAAAGAAGAAGAAAACAAAATGTGATCTCATAAAGAGAAAATGGTGGAACTTAAAAGGAGATGAGCAAAAGTTTTTCAGAAAGAGGTTATTGAGAGAAGGTCCATGGACATTTGACGGGAGTGCATGTGAGATGTGGGATGCGATGCCTGATTGTATCCGACGTGTAGCGAAAGAGATATTAGGACAATGTAAGGGCCAATCACCGTTGGATAAAGAGGGGTGGTGGTGGAGTAAAGAGATTCAAGATAAAATAAAGTATAAGAAAGAATGTTACAAGGCTCTGTTTAAATGTCATAGTGATGAAAATTTAGAGAAGTATAGACGCACCAAAAAAGAAGATAAATATGCTGTGAGTGATGCGAAGAATAAATCGTATGAGAAGTTGTATGAAAGACTGAACACAAAAGAGGGAAAAAAAGAAGTCTTTAAGTTAGGTCAGGTAAAGTGGGTTAAGGACGATGCCGAGCATATTCTATACGGTTGATGAGGACATTAAGGAAAGATGGAGAGAGTATTTTGACAAACTCTTTAATTGCACAAGGGAAGTGCCCATGAATGAAACAAGTGAGAATGTAGATGTGATGATGAACCGATGTTATTTTCGTCCCATTAGGACAGAGGAAGTTAAGGAGGCTTTAAAGCGGATGAGCTCAAGAAAGTCTATGGGACCAGATGAAATCCCGATCGAAGTTTGGAAATGTTTTGGGATCGAAGGAGTTATGTAACGCTCCGGCCAAATCCTTGCTATCGGGTCGTCACCAAGAACCGCTCGCCAGGCTGACAACTGGCCCCACAGACCAACACTAGTTCTTTCAGTGCGCTTTGGCCTCACTGGCGCACACCTTGAGAAACTTCCCAGGAGGTCACCCATCCCAGCATTGCTCCGCGTTAATTAAGCACGCTTAACTGCGGAGTTCTAAAGTGATGGGCTACCGAAAAGGAAGGTGCACCTTGTTGATATAGGTAGTACAATCAAATCATTTAAGCATTTCTTTGGGGTATTACAAGTTAATTGATTGACAAAACTCTTTAATAGAATTTTGATAGACTAGAAGATGCCTGATGAGTGGAGGAATACTTTGATTTGGAAAACTTTAGAAAAGAAGGGAGTGACGAGTAGGTATATCGAGATTGTGAAAGACATGTATGAAGAAGCTGGTACATGTGTGCGAACCTATGTTGGTGAAACGATTGCTTTTCCTATTAAAGTGGGTTTACACGAAGGATCAGCTTTGAGCCCATATCTTTTCGCCTTAGTAATGGATGATCTCACTAGGCATATACAAATTGAAGTACCATGGTGTTTACTTTTCGCTGATGATATTGCTCTGGTGGACGATACGAAAGAAGGGGAAAATGAAAAACTTGAGACTTGGAGGGAGGCGTTGGAAAATAAGGGGTTAAGGATCAGTAGAACCAAGACAGAATATATGAAATGTGTTTTAAATGAGAGTAGTCAAACAAATAGTGAGAATATATTGTTGGGAACAGAGTCTCTCCCTAAAACGGATTCTTTCAAATATTTAGGTTCGATGCTACATAAGAATGGAGGAATTGATGCAAATATTGATCATAGGATTAAAACAGGTTGGCTGAAATGGAAGGGCGTTTCAGGGATGATATGTGATCCTAAAATACCTACCAAGTTAAAAAGAAAGTTTTATAAGACAGCTATTCGACCAATGATGTTATATGGATCAGAATATTGGGCAATTAAGTGGCAGCATGTACAGAAGATGAGTGTAAACGAGATGAAAATGTTAAGTTGGATGTGTAGACATACAAGAATAGATAGAATACGAAATGAAATTATCAGACAAAAAGTGTGTGTGGCCCTAGTAGAAGATAAGACGAGGGAGTCACGACTAAGACGGTATGGTCATGTGAAACGCAGACCAGTCACACCTTCTATTAGGAGATGTGAAGTTTGGAAGTTAGCACATGTCAAGAGAGGACAAGGGAGTCCTAAAAAGACCATGAGAGAAACCTTGAAGTATGATATGGTCTATCATAATCTTACAGAAGATGATGTACATGACAGATTGGAATGACGCCGTCGTATTCATGTAACCGACTCCACTTGATGGGATAAAGGCTTGATTTGTTGTTGTTGTTGTTGTTGTTGAAAGTTTTCAAAAGGATTTTTCAAAGCTCTTATCTCGACTTTGTGTCAGTTCTTAGATTTGACCCACTTTTGGATTGGGAGCCTATGATCATATGTAGAGGCGATTTTGTCTTGGTCTCTGTGTGGAAGGGTGTGGGAACCAATGTCTAATCGACATGGAAGTGGTAGATCGAGAGTCAATATGGGGTTCTGTTCTCGGTTTGGCAGCGATTGGTTTTTGCCAGCCGTTGATGACGTCAGGTGTTGCACATCCTTTTGCCATGCAGCATGAATGTCGCCATTGTGAGCCTATTGAGATAACATCCTCTTTGATTAACCGATGGGGGACATATCGAAAGGAAATATTTGGGGCGGCTGTAATCGGTATTGTTCTATGTTAGTGTGTATGAGGCTATGATGACATACATGATCTGATTATCTGGCAAGTTGATCATTAGGGTGAGCATAAAGTCACTGTTCTGCCTTGGACGGCATGGAAGGGATTTGAGGGTCTTTTGACCATGATTTATGCTGCTCGTTCCGGGCGATTGTATGATTCGGAGACAACTTAGAACACAAAGTTTGCTATACCCATGACCACTTGTTGCTTGGAGCCTCTAGCATTAAGAAAATAGGTTTGGTCGAAGAGATCTCTTATGCTTGTCATATTAGTTGGTCTATTGCCTTGATTGGCTTGATCAAGTTTAAGTGGGAAGATTTTTCAGATTTAAAGTATTTTTCCAATATTTTCATTTGATTTTTTGAGCTTGAAAGTTCTCAAAACGAGTTGTCAAAGCTTTTATCTAATTTGACCGTAGTGGATTTGTTGGATTTCTCGACTTTGTGTAAGTTCATAGATTTGAGCCACTTTTTGGATCGATAGTGAAAATACTTTACTGGATTTGATGAATTAAAGGATTACTAACTTGTGTAGTCAAGTATGCACAAGGTTAACATGTACTCTGTTAGATGTTGGATATCAGACTGTCGTGATTAGATTCGTGAATGCTCTAGGAAGAACGATAGTTATAAGATCAGATAAGTTTTCAGTGGAAGTTCTGTACAGAATAGTTAATCTAGCGACAGATAAGACTTACAGGTGATCTGAGATAGTGAAGTTATGAGAATCAGCGCAGCTATGATGAGATCAATTATCAGAGTTATTCAAAAAGGACTATAGATTGTTAGGAACAGATCAGACGGGTTGAATAAGACTTCTGGAAGTAATCTGCTCATACGTCCATCTGATAGTGAAGACTCTGTCAAGGATTATAAAGGACGTGTCATATGACTTGTTGAAAAAGAAATTGAGGGTTGTTTGGAGAGCAAGTCTCAAGCCTTGGCCTATATAAGGCACAACACTACAGAGAGAAAGCACATTCCACTGGTCTATATATGTTGAGATGAAGATCAACATGGGAATACAATGTCTGAAGATTCTACGACAATGGAAGCTCCTAGGATGGTGAGGGAGGCAGATGGGCAAAGCCACACCCCATTGATCTGATAATAGGAGACAAGATGGAGCCTAAGAACGTGTCAGAAGCACTAACAGACCCCAACTAGATTTTCTTAACACTGATTTTGCAGGATGCAGAATTGATTAAAAAAAAAAAATACTACTGGTATGTGTCAATTCTTGGGACAGAGTCTGTTATCCTGGTCTAGCAAAAAAAGAACTCAGTTGGCACATCTACTATTGAGGCTGAATGTGTGGCTGTTGAAAGCTGTGTTACTCAGATACTATGGATGAATTCACAACTATGGATGAAGTCACAATCGCCTTCAACCTCATACAGATTTTCAAACTTCAAATCTTCGATAGGGCCGTTTCTCAGATCTCTTTCCATTCACCAATCATCCCCGTTGCATTCCTCAGTCTAATGCGCTTCTGTCTTTGCTGCACCTAGTCTGCTGCATTATGACATGGCCTTGATTCTTAGACTTAGATCCTAGATCCTGACAGATTTGTGCTCTTTTGTTGCCCATATTCACCCCCATTACTTATCTAGAACTATCTGATTTAGACTGTTTTTAGGTGATCCATAATGACTTACCATCTATCATCTTCTGCTGTTCTGTTGTATGCTTACTAGACTACATCTATTATACTAGTTCTCAACCTATGTTATTGACTATGAATATGCCCTAATTTAAAGTTTTGTTCATTCATTCTATACAACGTGGGGGATTGCACATTAGATAATAACAAAATTTTAATTTTGAAAATAACAAGCTTATAACTTAACAAAAACTCACAAATAGATAGTTTTTGAAAAAGAAAATTTTTCTAAAACAATAGTGTTCTGAACAAAGTCTAATGGATTACAAGGCGTTACAAAAGATTACCTACGACCTCTGTGACCCTTGTAGCCCTTATCCCCTTCTTTTTCGCTACGCTTTTGGTAGTCTATATCATGTTCTCATCCATGCTTTGGAGATTTGGATTTGTCACCCTTGTATCTGTGATGATGCTCCCTTGACCTGTTCCTTTCTTGTGTTCTTCATTTCTGTCCTTGTCTTTGCCTTTGTTGCTTATGGCATCCCCTTGAGATCAGGAGGGTAAGTTTTTCTCTTCTTCTGCACTTCCTCCCCCTGAGCTGCAAATGCCTCGTCCGCATGCTTCCTCTTGCTCCTTTCTGGGCCTTCTCCTGGTCCGTATCCTTCTCTCTCTTTTTATTATCATCTTTGGGGGTTTCTGAGCTTTGATTGCTGTAATTAAAGCCTTGACTGCTTGCTTGAGAGCTTGCAGTTTAAAGATAGTAGTTGCTTATGCTGCATTTGCTCGGTTGTGTGCTTTTCATTATTTTGAATGTGCTGCTAAGTTGGTTTTGTGTGGCCTAAAGTGTTTCCTGGAGATTGCGGACTTGTGCAGTTTGAGAGCTTTTTAGCTTGTTTAGGGATGAGGCACTTCTGTTGTACTGTTGCAGATTAATGACATTATTTTTGTTGATCTCCTCCAAAAGTCTTTGTCCAACTGTGCCCATTATTTCATGCAGGACTGCAAGCAGTTTGTACGTTTCCTCTTTTCAGTCTCTACCTTTTCTGCAAGAGGCTGAAGGTTTTTGATAAAGTCATGAAATGCATCCTTGTTCCACTCGTGCATGTAGGTTGTAGCTAATTAATCTAACATTATAGATTATATTTTACTCTCCAATTCAATATTGCACAATGTAGGTTGTAGTCAATTAAGCTAACATTATAAGTTAGAGTTGTAGCCAAATGAGAATGAGCTACACTAATATTAATTAATCTAGGCAAAATGAGAATATACCTATCTTAGTTAATATTGATCACAAACAATAATTCAACTCATTTTATTTTATAAACAAATGAGAATGACTTATAAATAATAATTATGACATGGATAATTTTAATTATGCAAATGAGAATGACATAATTATAGTTTTGCTACCAATGTTATATCAAATGAGAATGATAATTACAATAATAAAAATTATATAACCTAGAATAGCTAATTCCAAGCTATACGATTTTTATAAATTAATTAAGATCAATCCATGCATAAAAATCATGCAATATAAAATTAGGGATATTAAGACCTGTATTTCTAACAATCTAAATAATTCAATACTCCACAGTCATTAAAATAGATATCTAAATTAAGTGCACATCAATCTCAATCAATATACATAGACGTTGAAATCTGAAACTTGATCCGTAGCATTGAATAATTCGTAATCAATCAAAATAAACATCAACAACAAAAGTCGAATAGCAATTTGTAAACAAAGTTTGATAGAATCTCCCTGATTACAAACTAGAGATTGAAGTTGAGTCGGGACATTGATGATGCGCAACGGTCGTCACCTTTGCGTAGACCGCGGACTGATGTTGATGATCTCCCTTCTAGATGTGCAGGATCTCATTCTCTGATTGAGACGGCGATCTCTCTCTTTCTCTCTGCGTGACGACGTTCTTTGCAGACTCTCTAAAAAAAACCTCTCTTCTCTTATCTCTTTTTCTTCTTTGCAGAAGTTGTTTTTATAGAGAGACTAAAGTTTGAAATCAACCAATCAGAATCAAGATAAGAAAAATATCTGATCCTTTTCGTGTAAAGCGACACGGTCGGTGTCATAAACCTTCCGATGACACGGTCTGTGTCTGCCATGAAATCTCCCAGATTGTGAAGGAACACGGCCCGTGTCATGTTAGTTACAACCAACACGGGCCGTGTCACTTTGGACAGTTGACACCGGTCCTTCATGCTGTACGAGATGTGTCATTTTGGTACTCAACGACACGGCTCGTGTGCTTACTAAATTTGTCCATCTCATCCAAACTCGTTATATCGTTTTGTGAGCATCTTTGCACATATCCCATGACTTTAAAACTTCGTCCAAATGACGTTTACATGAAAACACATGTTGCATCATCAATCTACAAGAAAAACACAAAAATACAGCAGTATCCGACTCTAAATAAAAACTAAACCAACTCAAATAAAAATGACTCAATACACAAACAAAACGCGGGTTATTAATACTTAAAAATATGTGTGTTTTCACACACATCAATAGGCAATTCCAAATTTTTAGCTGTTGTTGAGTTTATTCTTTTTTTGAAGCATTTCTTTCTAACCTTCTAAAAACCAGCTAACCAAAACCCACGACTCTTGTTCATGAAGCAGAAAGAACACTAACACTCTACAGACGGCATCATGTGAACTTTGACTTCATCTGGATTGTTTTGTTGAACTCAACATTGGTGTAGTAACCCTTTTCACATAAAATCAATTCACAATAAACCATTCCTTCCTGCAGATGCTCAAATGCTAAAGGCTTACTGTCCCTTTTATCATGACCTCAATGTTGCCAACCTTGCTGCATTCATCCCCGAACTAGTCTTGCTGTACACCCATTGCAAGCTCACTTTTCAAGCACATGAGTTCTCAACCTTGATGCATATTGGAACTATCTAAGACTAGAGTTCGCATACCACTTAATATTTATACATCATTGGTTTGACTCAACAATCTCCCCCTAAATTGATGATAGCAAACTCTATCTAAACAGCAAGAAGATACAACTTTCTTTTATAGACCACAAAAGAAAAGTAAACACACAAAAATTTTAAGACATACAAATAGACTCACATGCTCTACTGCTTCTGTCTTTTTGGAGCAGTAGGGTCATCACCAGCTCTCCTTCTCTTTGTTATGGGCCATGGAAGCAAAGCATCCCTGGTTGAAGGTGTCTGCATTCTGGGTGAGGTTTGATGTGCTCCTGTTGAGCCCAACTGTGTTCCTCTATAGGTACCCGTCTGTGATCTGATTGTTTGCCAAGGGCTTGATTAAAGAGGACTAGACTATCATTGATGGTTTGTTCTTCCCTATGTATAGCATCTCGCTTTCTTCAAAGATCAACGACACTTTGTTTGAGCGGGATGTCTGTTTGCCTTTGAGGGACCAGAGAGGAGTGGAATGAAGTGCTTAATCTTGACTATTGCTGTTGTAAACTCCCCCCGTATGCTAGTATCGGTGTAGGGGAAAAGAGTACTGCCAATAAGGTGCTGACTGAGTTCATTGATTTTGGTCTTTATCTGATAGAGTTCGACATCTGTCTTGGTTTGATTTTTCTCTATCAAACATTTTAGCATGGTCAGATCATCAGCCAAAGAGGTCGTCTACCTCTCCACGTGGTCTATTACGCATGCGACTTGCTCAATGATAATGTTGATAATGGATTTCAATCGAGATTGCTGCATTTCTGTAGTTTGTTTGTGCATCTCCCCCATAGACTTTTTCAGAAGGGTCAATGAAGCATTTTGTGGTTGTTGCTGTTGTAGATGCATGCTTCGTTTGACGTTTTATTTCAGTGATAGCTTTAGTGAAGTCAGTGTTGAGGTACTCAATGTTGCGCTGAAGTCTGCTGAGTTGATCTTGTATGGACTCAGCAGTAGAGTTAATCTTTGTGTTAGCAGTAGAGAAGTGCTTATTTTGCTATCGTTGAAGTTGTACTATTTGAATAGGTAGCATTTGCAGTAGCTTCATTGGATCATTAAAGTTGACAGCATACCCTAGAACAGTAGAGGCATGATGTGCTATCCTTTCTTGAGCCGTGGGGGAAGATGCGGGAGAGAGCTCAAAGTTTTCCTGTTTTGGTGACACAGCTACAGGAGGGTCTTTAGAATATGCAGCAGAGCTTGTACCTACTACAACAGTATCTGTTGTAAGTCATTCAGAGTGTGCATAAGAGCACAAAAGCAATGGTGAAAAGGAGACCACTGGGAATATGTGAGTGTGCTCTTCAGCAGCAATGGAAGGCCTTGGAGTGAGTGGAACATCTTTTATGACAGGGAAATCCATTGTTTGCTCGTGCGGGGTAGTAGCCTCAGACATTATTGCAGGAGCCTCAAGCACTCCTTAGGCTACTCACCGTCCTCTACAGAAGTCTCAGATACTTCTGTGATTATTTGCTCTTCTGTTTGGATTTCAGAGAGAGCAGCAGAGGATTGTGGCTCATTTAGTGGTGGAGAGGGAGTTTCTATGGTGGTTGATGATGGTGGAGATGAAAAGATAGGTTGCTGTGGTGGTGTGAGTTAGAGGACGCTGCAGAGAGGGGACTCTGCAGCAATGATATCATAAAATTGCCTTTCCACAGTTGTAATGGAGTCTGCAGAAGGAATGTTATGATATAGAGGGGTATGCATACCTTGAGAAATATCCCCTAGCTCTGAATGCTCTCCAAGAGCCACCTCAGCAAAGACTGTAAACACGTTCCACAAGCTTTGAGATCAACAAGAAATTTTAAAAAACAGCTTCAAACTTCTCATAATCAGCTCATCCTCACAAAACAAGAAATCTTCACTGTTGTAAAGAAAACAAGAGATATTGCAGTATCAATGCTCTAAATAACAAAAGAAACCAAAACAATACGAACTACCATTAAAACTGACACAAACAAAACAATTTTGATTAAGAAAACGATGCGTGTTAACACACACATTAGCTTCTTATTTTGGTCCATCACTTGCGCCTTCCTCTGCTCAATCTCCAAGCTGTAAGTTAGTAAGACACCGTAAAGGTTAGAGAGTGTAGTTTGATCCATTTTTCTGGACTCCCTTATTGTAATAACCTTGGTGTCCCACTCAAGATCAAGATACCTCAAAAATATCAAGTTAAACTTATGAGGAGAATATTCTCCCATAGATCTCTCAGAGTATTGACAAGAATGTTGAATCGGTCAAAGAACTCTGTCAAGGTTTATGTATCATTAATCTTTATAAGCTCATACTGCTGAATTTGAAGATTTAATGTGTTTTCACGGATCTCATCCATTTCATCATTTCTCAAGATTAAGGCATCCCATGCCTCCTTTGCCATTTTACAATGAATCACCAATTCAAGTATGTCAGTGCCTAAGGATTTTACAATAATCCTTAAGACACGTCTGTCAACTTGAATAATTTCCTTGTCCTCCTCAAAGAAATATTTTTCATCTTTAGGAACAAGATTCCCTTTATCATTTGGATCCATAGAGGACCAATAGGAATAAATCTCCCTTAAAGGATAGTTTTTCTCATGTGTTCATCAGCTTGATCAAAATGAAACATTATTCTGGCCTTCCAATTATTGAACTTAATATGTTTGAACAAAGGAGGATGAGCATCATATGGGATGAAGACTTTACTAGCACCCGACATTCTTGTGACATGGCCGTGATTCTTAGACTTCGATCCTAGATCCTGACAGGTTTGTGCTCTTTTGCTCCCCATATTCGTCCCAATTACTTATCCATAACTCTCTGATGTGGGCTGCATCTAGGCGATCCGTAATGGCCTTCCATATGTGATCTTTTGCTGCTCTACTACATGCTTCCTAGACTGCATCTAACTATCCTAGTTCTCAACCTTAGTAATTGACTATGAATATAACCTAATATAAAGTTTTGTTCATCAATTTCTACACCGCTAGAGGGATTGTACATTCGTAACTAGTTTGACAAATAATATCATTTTCAGAACAAAACTCATGAAAAGGCACTCCATATTCTTCATTTCTATTACTGCGAATTATCTTAATTCACTTATCAAGCTCGCTTTCAACTTTACTTTTATATTATCTGAAAATGTCTAAAGCTTGATCCTTGTTATGTAACAAATAAACATAACAATATCTTGTGCAATCATCAATGAATGTTATAAAGTACTTCTTTCCATCTCTAATTTGCACATACTTTAAATCACACAAATCGGGGTGAATTTATTCTAGAGGTGAACTGCTTCCTTCCACCTTGAGAAAGGGAGACTTTGTCATTGTCACTTCAACACATACTTCACATTTATGTGTTAGCATTGAAAGAATGACAAAAATTCAAAGTAATTAGTCTTTTCAAAGTGTTCACATGTCATAAATTAAAACATTCAATCAAGGAGAAAATTTGTCTTTATTAATATTTAAGGGGAAAAAAACATAAAACCCCCATGAACTATTTGACAGTGACACATGACCCCCTAAAGTTTGAAAATATACCGATGATCCCCTTATAAATTTTTTTATATGGTTCTTCATGCCAAAATAATGCAATTTTCTTTTAAATTAGTAAAGAATATACAGATGATCATTGCATAAATTTCTTTTAATGTGGCTTAGTATGTAAATAATACGATCAAGTTTTTAAAGATGGAGGGGTTAAGTGCATATTTTAAAACTTGATGGGGTCATATGTCACGGCTCAATATTTCAGGGGGATTAAATGTTATTTTTCAATATTTAAGTCACAGATTACAGGCATTACATTCATCTTGAAAAGATCATTATATAAATAGCCCCTCCCTACATACATAGCAACCTTAGACAATACAATTTTATCATATTTAAACACAAGCCTAAATCCAACTTTAGACAGAAAGGGATCGAAAACTAGATTTTTCCTAATATCTTGCACATGCAACACATTTTTGAGAGTTAGTTCCTTGTCCGAATTTATCTTTTACACGACCTTACCAATCCCTCCTACTTATGAAGTAGAAGAGTTTCGCATATAAAGTTCTCATCCAATGACAAGAATGTATGATAAAAACATCTTATTGTCAGCACAAACATGACGAGTTGCTCCAATATTCACCCACCACTCACTCCTATTATCCACCATAATAGCTTTCAAAACTACAGCAAAAACGGAAAGGTTCGAGAGATTGATCGGTACCTTTTCATCATCCACCATGTTGGCACAATTTTGCTTCTGATAATGATTGTCTTTCTTATGCATGTTCCATTGAACTTCTTTGTCAAATGTCCCCTCTTGTGGTCATTCTTGGGGGCGCTTCTGCTTCTTGCTTAATTCACTTCGCCTCCATGGGCTGCTTCTCTATCCTCTTCTCAGATTGCCGGTGTCTTTTTCAATCCGCAATCTGACGATGAGATCTTGAGATTCATCTCCTTGCGCTTGTGCTTGAGATAGTTCTTGAAGTCTTTCCATAGGGGAGACAATATCTTGATGATAGCCGTCACTTGGAAAGTCTTGAAAGCCTTCATCCCTTCTGCAAGAATATCATGCATATTGTTTTGAAGTTCTTGCACTTGACTTGCCATAGTTTTGGAGTCCATCATTTTGTACATAAAGAACCTTGCAACCAGGAATTTTTTCTGGGCAGCATCCTCTGTTTTCTACTTCTTCTCCATCCTTAGCAGCCTGAACAACACTATACATGTTGTACAATGTGTTGTGCAGATCGTTAAGGATATAGTTCTTGTAGAGAAAGTGATCTTGGTTTCATGTAGTCTCATCCAATAGAATCTTTGGATCCTTCTTCTGCAACCTTGGGTGGACCCTCGCTCAAGAACTTTGCCAAACTCAAGGTTGTTAGATAGCACATCATCTTCAACTGTTATCTCTTGAAGTTTACACCGATGAACTTCTATGGTTTCTCCAAATGAGGGGGGGTGGCGAAAGAGTTGGATTAGTAGTCATTGTTTCCCTTTTGTATACACAGTAAAGAAAATAATCAGTTGTGTGTACGATTCAGTACTTCAACACAAAAACAAGTCATGAAGATAGTGGTGAAATCAGTTCGTGGACTTAGTAATCAAACCCATAGACTAAGCCAAGATTGAGTATTCCAACTCTTAGACTAAGTAATCAAACTATAGTCAAATGAATACAATCAAAATGTAGATTCAATAATCAACCCTGTAGAGTAAGCAAAGCAATGTAATCGGGTTATAGACCAAATACTCAAACCATAGGCAATCCTTCTAACAGTTTCTTGTACTTGATAACGCCACAGAGGTTTCAAATATGCTAAAGACGTTACTTAAACAGTGTAGAGGAAGCATGTCAAAAGGCATTCTTAGAACACTTGGTTACTTACTTCCATGATCAAATCACACAGTAAGAAAGAGGCTTAGCATTTAAAACATAAAAGCAAACATGTGTGTGAGTTTTTGTATCTTGGCATGCTTAGTTAAGCATTATTCAAGTTAGATGCACTTAGGGTCGTCTTAGGCCCACCGACGTACGTCATTGATTACTTAGTGGGGATTATATTCCTTTGACTTGCTTAACTCGAAAAATAGCTCATGAAACGCTCTTGTTTAAACTCTGCTTGGAAAGCATATATGTCGATGCTTGAAACATGTGATAGCGAAACACAAAGCATGGTTTTCGCAAGCATAAAGACTTGGTTTTCATGAATTGTTTAGGGGCTGATTGGAATACTTAAGCCATGTTATAAATCGCCCCCCACCCCCCACTTTATTCGTCAAACTTCTCTTGTCAAGGACCCCGTCGTGCTTGCTTAGACTAGACTTTTTCCTTCCTTTTCCGTCTTCCTTAGCACTACTTCAGTGTTTTTATATTAATTCCCTTACCCTAACCGTGCCTTATTTTGTTAGGTGACTTGTCACATGCGCGGAAACGGCGAGTCGACACGTGTTGCTTAGGTGTCATGTCCTCGCTGACTGCTTGACATGCGAATGCCTTGTCATAGACGTCGTCAACATGTGGTCTACATGTGTTGCTTAGGTGTCATCCCCTTACTTACGGCTTAACGCGCGGATGCCTTCTCATAGCTGTCGTTGATAAGGGGTCGACATATGTGGCTTAGGTGTCGTCTCCTTACTTGCAGCTTGACATGCGGATATCTAGGTGTCATGTCATTGCCTCTTTGCTTGCCACTTGGATATCGAAGTGTCATTTGAGTGGCTTAGCCATCGTATGATATGTGTTGCTTCAATATCGATGCGCCATCTACTGCCATCGTCGTGCTACCTCACCTTAATTTTTGACGCTTTACTTTATGCTGCGTTTCGACCTACTTGTGCCATTAGCATCAAGATTCTTTGTTATGTTGAATGCCTAGTCTCTTAATGACGACTAACGATGACAAACACTTAAGAAGTGCTTGGTCGTTACATCCTTCCCTCCTTAAAAGAAGTTTTGTTCTCAAAACTTAAGACCTGGTTACCAAGAAAGAGTGCTGGATATCGAGTCTTTATCTCTTGCTCCGGTGGCATGTTGCCTCTATTGGAAGATGATTGGACAATCACATCTTCACCATAGGAATAACCTTGTTACGGAGTTTCCTTTTCATACGCTCTAAATTTCTAGTGGTCGTTCCTCGTTAGTCAGGACTTCCCGTAGGTCCGCAGGTTCTTGCTTGTGGACATGCATGGAATTGGACACATATGTTCCATTATTGATCATGGAACACATCATATATCTCAGATAAACTTGGGGATAGTGTCAATTGGTATGTCACGTTTCCTATGTACTCTATGATTGGGAATGGTCCAATGTACCTTGGTCTTAGTTTTCCCTTACTACCAAATCTGAGAACTCCCTTAGTTGGCAAAACCTTGAAGAACACATGCTGGCCTACCATAATTTCTTACGGCCTTTGGTGGTTGCATTACTTGTCGATCTTGTACCTTCTGCATCAGAACTCGTATCAAATACACCTTTTCTATCATTTCTTGGATTAACTCTTGCCCTATTACATTGGTTTTCTCAAGATCATCACAATACACCAGTGATCTTCACTTGCGACCATACAATACCTTATAAGGTGCCATTTCGATACTAGCTTGATAGCTATTGATGTATGAGAACTCAATTAGTGGAAGGTGCTGCTCCCATGATCGTTGAAAATCTATTACACATGCTCTAAGGGATGGGGATCAGTGTCCTTGATCTCGTCCCTAAGCGTCGGCTTGACTTCCATGGCCATAAAACTTTCATGATCGCTTACACTAATAATAGTGATTTCAAGTCTTTGTAGGTCCTCTAACACCCTCTTCTGAGTTTTGTGCTTTCCATTTAAACTTTCGCCCATATGGCTTAATGTATTTGCGACAATATTAGCTTTTCCAGAATGATATTGTATATCAATATGATAATCTTTCAGGAATTCTAGCCACCGTCTCTGCCTCATGTTCGCCTCCTTATGAATGAAGATGTGCTTGAGGTTCTTATGATCAGTGTATACCTTACACAAAATTCCGTATAGGTAATGTCTCCAAATCTTGAGCACAAAGACTATTGTTGCTCAAGTTCATTAGTTGGGTAGTTCTGCTCATAGGGTTTGAGTTGTCGAGATATATAGGCAATCATCTTTCCATGCTGCATTAGAACACATCCGAGGCCATGCTTTGACGCATCACTATGGATTTCGAATCCTTCTTGGCCTAATGGTAACACAAGAATCGGAGCGACCGTAAGGCAATCTTTGAGTTTGTGAAACGCCTGCTCGCATCTGTCATTCCATCGAACTTGGTAGACTTCCGTATTAGGTTGGTAAGGGGAAGTGCAACTCTAGGGAATCCCTCCACAAACCTACGATAGTAGCCAATGAGTCCAAGGAAGCTATGGATCTCAGTTACTGTCTCAGGCCTTGGCTAACCATTGATTGCCTCCACCTTCTGAGGATCGACTTGTGTTTCCCTTTTCGAGACTATGTGCCCTAAGGACATGATTGTGTCCAACCGAATGCACACTTCTTTAACTTTCTGTACAATTTGTTTTCTCTTAGCGAGGAATGGATGGCAGACTCCTCTCCAAATAGCCCTCAGAGCGAAACACGAGGGCCAAACGACCCTAAAAAGAAGCCCTTAAATCAGAACGAGGCATAATGGAAAGAAAGTCCCCCAACGCTCATAAAAATTGAGTAAAGTCACAAAAATAGATCAGCCATATAGACGGTCAAAAGGCCCAGAGATGTGGCACTCTCCTCGCACGTAGACTAACAGGATGGAGACACTCTCCGTGAATGGAGATCGACTGGACGGAGGCAGTCTCCTCGCACGAGGAAGATTGACCGGACGGAGGCTCCGAAGGTCCAGTAGTGGCACTCTCCTCGAGCGAAGATCGCCAGGATGGAGGCTCTGGAGGCCTAGACGGAGCTCTCTCAAACAAATAATGACCAGACGAACGCTTCGAAGATCCAGATAGGGCACCCTCCTCAAACAACGACTGATCAGACGGACGCTCTAAAGGTCCATACAAGGCACCCTCCTTACACGGAGACCAACCGGACGGAGCTCCCTCGGAGACGGACCAATTGTCCGCATGCCCAGACAGATAGACCTCTTGAATAAGGTCTAACAGGACCGACCGTCCACACGCCCAGAGTGGGCATGCCTCTGGAACGAGGTCTAACCGGATAGATTGTCCGTATGCCTTGAACGGACACTCCTCCTAAACGAGCTCCAACCGGATAGACCGTTAGCACACCTAGAACGGGCACACCTCTTACACGAGGTCCAACCAAATAAACCGTCCGTGTTTCAAGAACGGGCACGCTTATTGATTAAGGTTCAACAGGACAGAACGTCTGCATGTCTTGAACGGGCACTCCTCTTCAACGAGGAAAAAAAAAATGGTTTGATTGGGTGGACCACCCAATATTGTTCACGCTTTTATTGATAGTAAGAAATTAGCGCTCACATCTTGCATCACCCTAAAACGGGGTTCAATCGGACAGATTGCCCTCAAATGTCCAGGCCTCACAGTTGCCTAAGAAACTGTAATATCCCAAAAATTTTTATGGTATTTTATTTTCTTAAAATTTATCGAAAATAATAAATTATTGAATGTTGCTATTTAATTAATAGGGTTATAAAATTTATTTGATAATAACATGATAAAAAAATGATAATTATAGATAAAATTATTCCCACGAGAACATAACATGTGTCATGATTTTCTAACTCCTTATCTGATTTCCTCCTCTGTTTTTCTCCCACACTTTGACACGAGACCAAATCACCTCACCTCTCCCTCACTATCTTGCTTACGTCGTGCGCGTGGAGAGGAAATCGAAGCTCGGCGTCTCGTCGCTTAAACCACCGGTCCAGTCGACGACGACCAGCCACCCAACACCGTCGATACATCCTGCAGCCCCATCGTTCTAGCTGGAGCGAGTGACAGGAGGTGAGCTTCTCGATTCACTCTCCTCGCGTGTTGTCTTGTATTTTGCCCTCGGCTAACCAACAAGGAATTAAATCGAAGCGGGGTGTTGAGTTTGTCGTCATCGTCCTCCCTCTAGCATGGCACTTGGTCGATCATGAATAAAGAGCTTGGCTAACGAGCTCGAATCCGAGCATAGTTGTGCTCCTTGTTGTCTCATACTTTTCGTCGAGCCGAGGGAATCGTCCTTGTCGTATAATCGAGTGTAGGTTTTCGGCTTTGGGGTTAGATCGGATGCAAGACTCTACAATTGAACTCAAAGTGGTCGTCTTGGCATCATGAACCTTAAACCTACTTGTCTCTTTCTTGTTTTGGGTAGCTGGTCGGGACAAGGGGCTGTCGGTCTCTGATCTTTTTCCTTGGCGTTGAGCTTTAAGTGTATGTGTGTGCATTGTGTTTGAGTCCTTGACCAGAAATGAAAGGAAAAGAGATATGAAAGGAAAATGGTAACAATAGAAGGGAAAAAAGTGTGTTGTGGTGTTGTGTTGTAGGGAGGTGTAACAAAAGGAAAACGGAAGGAAATATATTAAATCAAGAAGAAAAAGAAACGTTAGTATTGGTGTGTGTAAAAAAAATGGAAGTGTTATTATGCAAGTTGTAGAATTTGTAAAACAATAGAAATGGTTTGTGCGTGTGCTTCCTTGTGTAGGAAAAGAAATAAAGGGGGAGTGCATACTAAGAGGGGAAAGTCAGAAAAATAGTAGGAACTCAACTTAGTAAATTCTTAAGAAATGTGGTCTTGGACATGTTCGTTCATGTGTAATTATGTGGTCATGTAAAATCCATAATGATTCATCTTACACATGAAAATGTGTTCATTAGTATTTTTAAATTCTATGATAAGTCAAGGAGACCTTGGGCATTGACGTTCACATAAACGATAGTGCACATGTGAAAGACTACGATAGAAGGTAACTTTTAGATTATTCGTTAAAGTTATGATAACGTTTAATTTCACATGGCGATGCGTGTTAATATACCTTTGGGTATATAAATGTGCTTTGGATTCCATGAAAGTAGTCACAAAATATGACTGACGTAAAATATTGTTTTGGTATGGTGCTATATATTGTGTGTCGTGACTGTGTTTTGGGTGCTGGGTGCTAGGTGTTGGGTGCTCGGTGCTGGCTTCTATGTGCTTGGTTATATGTGTTGGGTTTTGTGTGCGCGGTGCTGGGTGGTAGGTGTTGGGTGCTGGCTTCTATGTGCTTGGTTTTATACGCTGGGTTTTGTGTGCTCGGTGCTGGGTGCTATGTGTAATGAGTGGTGCGAAATAGTGTTTGTGATTGATAAATATTTAATAATATATATATGAGATGTCTGATTGGTTACTGTTTGATGGTTGTAAGTCTTTGTTGATGGTGTTACACTGTGACTAGGCATACTGGTGTGTATTGGATTGGCTAGGGGGCATATGAGAATGTATCCACCTTGTATGCATGTAGCGATCTAGGGAAATCGTTTTGGTTGTTGGGAAACTCACTGCAGGAGATCCAGGGCTTCAGTGAGGGCTTGCCCTGTAATGAAAAGAAAAAGAAAAGTGTTTGGCCTAAATCATAGGTGTACTGTCTGAGTCTGGTATGTTCTGAGTATTGTTTGTGTGAGTCAGGTTACACTTTGACACGTGCTATCAGTTTGGTTGGTTTGGTGATGTTGGGGTTGTTGGGAGTCTGATGTGGCCTATGTTGTCAAATTTTGATGACTGTTTGGTCGTTTGTGTTTATGGTTTGTATGTTATTGGGTGTTGATGACAATTGATGGAGGTTTCTTTGATTTGGTGTTCTGATGACTGTTGATAGCTTTGTGCTTCTGATCTCTGTGATAGTTCTTTTCTATGTTGATGGCTGACTAGTGACTCTGTATGCTGGTTTTAGAGACTGTAGTGTTGTGTCTAATTGGTATGCTGATTCCAGTGTGCTAGAATAAGGGATCTATGTAATCATTTTTTTTCTTTTTTTTCAAAAGCCCTGGTAAGGGACCCGACATGTTATTGAGCTCTTTAACTCACTGTTACTTATTTTTCTTTCTTCTGTTTCGTAAAGATCCGAAAATTTGAGATAATTTATTTTCTCAATTATTAACAAAAGCAGTATATTATTGAACGTCGTAATTTATTTGACGGGGTTATAAAATTTGTTTATCAAAATCACGACAAAAATATGCTAATTACGAATAAAATTAAACTCTAACACACAAATATGAGGGGCTTATCACCCCTTTGATTTTAAAAATTCTACCGGCCAACTCCACTTCTCCCACCCCATTACACCTTCCCACTCACCACTTCACCCTCTCCACTCTCTTCAATTCCACTACCTTAACCATTTTTTTTCATCATCCGCATCAAACTTCTCTTCATCTCCAGCACTTCACCATGAACTCACGGAGAAGAGCAAGAAGGTCAAAGCTCGGCCTCATCATCAAACACTTCGCGGGATCAAGTTGTCATTCGTTAGAGTTTGTTGTCATCATTGTTGAACTTGGTAAGTGAAGGTGAGTTTCGTGACAATTATACGAAGATCAGAAATTTCATATATAATCATAGCCGCTGAGATAAATTTGGATTTTAATGTACGTTGAAGTCTCACATGTATAGTTTCTGATAAAGTTGATAGATCATGATTTGAAGTAGTTAATCTCAAGATATAAATCAAAAACGTGCGGGTCTGTTAATCTGTAAAAGCTGATTACATTGATCACTTTGTGACTTGATCTAGAATTAAAGAAAGAGCTAGAAAACGAGCCTTATATGAATGAAAATGTCTTGAAGTCTAGTTTTCAGAACAGTTTAAAAATCGAGATTTGGAGTTGTATGTAAGGAGTTATAAGCTGAGAAGTGAAGAAAGATCAAACTGTTTGCTCCAGAAGAAAATATAGACTTGAACGAATAAACTGTAATTATTGATAAAATTTCATGATAGAAACTCTGGTTCAATGGAAATTTTATACACTCTAGTTTAGGTAGAATTTTATGAAACAATTTTTGGAGTGATATACGAGAAGTTAAAGATTTAAACATGTCGAACGGTCATGTTGAACAGAATCCGGGAATGAACCGTTTTGATCCCGAAACAACTCCAAATGTTCACAAACACTAAAAATGATGAAAAATATATAAAATTATCATCATGGAGTATCAAAATAAGTATCAAAGATTTTTGCCAAAGCATGGCACCACCACATAATATTAGTATGACGATTTTTTAAAAAGTATGAACAAATATGCTTAACTCCATGACGTGAATAATCATTCCCAAGAGTGTCTTAATACACGTATCCTATTATATTAAAGTACTCGGAGACGCTGCTCGTGTTCACTTAAGGACAAGGCTAAGCGTGTGCATGCGAAGAACTGTGGTAAAAGGTAACGTTTAGATTTATTGTGTGTGGCGATGCGTAGTATTATACCATGAGCATAGTAATATGCATTGCAATCTTTGGATGTAGTCACTAAATGTGGATGACGTAAAATACTGGCTGCAACTGCCGTGTGCTAAATACCGAATATTGTGCACAAAAAAGAGTTACAAGATCATATGGTTATTAATCATCGTTCTAGATGATGATCAAGATGATGGGCCGTTTGAAGATGACAAGAGCAAGAGAATGAACAATAATAATCGTATTATGTATTGTATAGTATCAGATTGGGCGGTCTATGCCTTGGGCCCCCCTGTATTTATAGAAGTTACTAGATTGGCCATCAAGCCAGATCTTTTAGAAAATTTAGTGAGGAAGATACCTAGAAAAATATCTTACGTTAAGGAAAATAAAGATATTCTATGTAATTATCCTTATTTCCATGATTATTTTCCTAAATCTTCATAATTGTAAGTTTCCTTATATCTTTACAATAATAATCAAAAGTTAAATATGATCATTATTTTTATGACCATCAACTATTATCTTTTTTTATACGAAAACACCAAAAAAATCATGAAATTCTGAAACTCGTACAACAACCCATGTTGGATAAAAAATATTAGAAATTAGTGATAAGAAAAACAACTTCGAGGAAGTCACAATAAAACAGAGGTTCAGATCCACAGGACAGAAGAGCCAAGGTCAATAAATCAGCAAAGTGCAGATTAGTGGGTCAGCAAAGTACAGATTTGAGTGGATAAGGTTATCGGGTCAAAAAAGATAGCAGAGTGGACTTCAGACCGCATAGAATGGGCTCAGTCTTGTGATCAAAATAGGGGGTTAGGTGTACTACTATCCACTTATCAGTAGAGGAGTTCAATAGAGCTGAGTGACAAAACATTCTTCGTCACAGCGACAAGGTTAACAGGCTGGATTATTTCAGGTCGTTTTCACAAGCGATGACAGCTAGTTTTTGGACGGTTCTTGATCGAAATAGAAGGTTGGATTATTTTTAAGTACAAATTAGGCAACAGGTAGGCCATGAGCTTTGTCTATAAATATGGGTTGACGCCAGAGCTTCAGTAGTTGAATAAAACAAATATACACAAGTGCTTACCTTGCTGTGAAAACAAAAGCTCAAGCTAGCTGAACATAGTGCTGCATCAAATGACTCGGAGGCTCATAAGTACTTGAAGGAGGTGTCTGGTTAGAGGCTAACAAGTATAGAGAAAAAATCAGGAGAGCTCTAAGGAATCTCTTCAAGGAAGGTGTTCAGCGTTGTAAACTGCGCTAACTGTGTAAGATAGATTAAGGGTAAATCAAAAGTGAAGTACCTCTTAATTTGGTTACACTTAGCACTAAGGGAAGCACTGATTTATGCTTTAGAGTTCAATTGAACTCTACTATCAGAACCACTATAAATATTGGTGCACTTTATATTCTATATTTATCTTTGATTGATTGTTCTCATTAGAAAAACTAGGCAAAACAAACAAGTTAAAATTTTGTATAATTAAGAGAGAGAAATCCTTGTAACTCAGTAGAGCACATACTCTGTTGAGTCAGCAGAGTTTCTTCACTATTGTTAGTAGATTAAAGCAAAGAACTTTAAAGATTTAAAATCTACTTTAGCCTATTCAACTCCACCAACCCCCCCC
>JAOVYX010006423.1:0-67631 GCA_035668315.1 Drosera spatulata | reverse complement strand
GTGACCTGAAGTCAGTGAAAGACCTGTATGATTTTAAAACCCTGGTGGTCCTTTTCCTAATTGGGTCGGTCGCCATAGTCCCTACACTAATGAAGAGGAAGCGAATCTATGAGTAAATGACGAAGGCCTCTTCTTGGCATATCTGACAGTGGCGATTCATCGCTTGATGATTCCACATGCATATTAACATTCCAGGAAGAGAATGAATCTTCGGATGGATGTTGAAGGCTGGCTTTGCTAAGTTGGAGTTCTTCCATGTTTTATGCTACATAGAAGGTCGTTTTCTCATCATTATGTCGATCAAAGAAATTTTCATGCGAGTCCGAGATTGCTTACTGAATATAGATAACATGTATTGTATCGGGGAATGGTTCCCTGCTAAACTATAATATGTTGCACTGAGATGGAATAGATTGTAGACCGTGATATATATGTGTGAAAGATTTTTGTCACATTCTTGATGCATGGTTCTGTTCTCGCTCGGTTTCATGAGAGTTAAACTCAGCTTGTTCTTGGTTATCACAAGTAGCCATTGTTGATGCCAAACCCGGAAGGTCGTTCATTTTATTTGAAATACGAGCGTATTAATCTGATGGAGTTACCACCGATGTCAATATTTCAGAGTCACTTTGTGGAAGCTGTTTCCTGGAAAAAAAGTTCAGTGCGGGATCTGATTTAAAAGCATATAGCCATTCCAATATGATGGTACACTGATAACTGTTTTACATGAATACAAGCTTCACTCTAGTCCCTGAACTACGGCAAACCTCTCGCGAAGTTGATAGAGCACTTCAAAAAAATGGAGTAAAACATACAAATTGTACTTCTATTGCAATTGTGGAGGAGGAGAAGTCTCTGCTGGGTAATCTTCATAGCCTGTGATCGCTCTTATCCTGATCCGCGTGATTGGCTGCAAGATCAAATAAAATTTCACCATCAAGAGAAAAGGATGATAAGCGAAACATGTGTAAAGCGACTCTAATTCATCGGTCCTCTCTTAGCGCTTGCAAAATTCACAAGGACAAGCAATCTAATTCATCGGTCCTCTCTTAGGGCTTGCAAAATTCACAAGGACATGATGGTGGAGTATACCTGGCGGTGACCAATATTTCTCGTGTAGTTCTTCTTCTTTTTGTACTTGAAGACGATCCTTTTCTTATCCAACAACTGAAATATACAGTATAGCACATCCAGTAGAGTTAGTTTCGCCCTGCAGAGCCATTTTTTCAGAGGGAAACAGATATTTGAATGATATACTAGTAAACAACCTGCTCCTCGACAACAGCATGAACAGCTGCATTTGTAACTACCGGCTGGCCGATGTAAGTACTTGTTTTGGTTTCAACAAGCAACACCTTGTTTAATACAATCTACAAAAAAATGCAACCTTTGTTGTTAGATTGGCATTGTAAGGTGGCTCAGAAGTTGTAAACTTGGTATGAACTACAACCGAAATATGAGCTACAACAGTGAATAGCAAGCTCTGTTTCTGAAAAATGCTGAAGCTATAGCCATAACAAGACTGTGCATTAACAAAACAAATCAACTCTTTTATAGACATTGGCGTGGTGGATACCCTGGATATCATGACGTTTCCCAGTATCTTGTATCATATCTGATTTTCCTCCTTACGGAT
The DNA here is from genome assembly GCA_035668315.1 of Drosera spatulata. Classification (NCBI taxonomy): domain Eukaryota; kingdom Viridiplantae; phylum Streptophyta; class Magnoliopsida; order Caryophyllales; family Droseraceae; genus Drosera; species Drosera spatulata. Next base: position 65,995 of record JAOVYX010006423.1, on the reverse strand, counting down.
TAATCATATGCTATGCCATACTTAACATTTTCTACAGGATTTCTTCTTGGTCTTCTTCTACCCTTTTCTGAGTTGCACTTCTTCCTCTACTTCACATCTTTCTAGGAGGTCTTTGTTTTACAAGAACAAAAGAAGACATCCGCCTCTCATCTTGCATAACGAGACTGTTAAGTAGATTAAGATGACGATCTCACACAAAAAGAAGGCATTTTAAAGGGCATCAGCATCTCAAATAGTGCAAAACATTGAGCATCACATTCTTGAGAAACTTACAAACTCCGAGTTGAAACAGGCTGAATCAAAACATGGTGCGGAAGCCGTTACCTTGTCATTGACTTTGGCATCTTTAAGTCTCTGAGTATGTATCCATCTCCCAGGGAAAACAATGTACTGCCGAGAACCAACCTGACAAACACCAAAACATAGCATTAAAGCTCAAAACAAATCACCAAATCTATCATAGGACAATGCAGCAAACGGCTGACAGCCAATTCATCTCGTATTACATACCCAAAAACAAACCCCTAACGCAAAAGCTCAAGCAAACTAGTAACTTGTCTAATTACACCTCATTTGAGACCACCACAATCTTCAAGATTCATTCATCCACTAGCCATTTACCAATATCGTGATCATTCAATATGCATAGACGATTGGCCAACTCAACACGACAACATAGCGAACCCAATACACTGATCGATCATGGTAGCAACAATGCTGCTACTTCAAACAACAACCAGAACCAACAAAATCCACAAAGTTAACGAAAATACAAAAAACTATTAAACCTCTGGGATCAATCCAAAACCAATTGACCATTGAATAGCACATGATCCACATATGTGATTGTAATATTTTCGTCCTAACATTCTCTACAGAATCATTAAAAACACCAATCAAAACCCTCACCGCCGCCACATTTCATCAAACACATAACATCCCTAATCTCCCAAAACCCCAAGTCAACACCCAAAACCCCGATTCTCCCGACTGGGCAATCCCAAATCACAGTCCCAAAACCCTAACCAAACCCAAAAACCCTAATCCAATCCACGCACCATAACAACAGCGAAAATCTCTTCCCTCTTCGGCACCGAAATCTTTGCCTCACTATCCTCAGACGCAGCCTTCAAAGCCTCATCCTCATCCTCATCCTCCTCATCTTCTTTTTCGTCCCTTTCAGTGACAACCTGGGATTTCTGTACTGAGATTCTGGGCACAGTTAGATTTTGTCGGTGATTCAAAATTAGAGTGGAAAAGGTGAATCTTTGAGGGTGAAATGATGGGAGAATGGGTTTGGGGAGTGAAAGGGGAAATGGGTTTTGGTGAATTTGGGTTTTTGTGGGTGTTGTGGTGGTGGTGTTGAGGAGGGATGTGGAGAATGATAGGGTGGTTGTTGACGCCATTGTTGAAGAGCAGAGCTTTGTTCTGCTTCTTCTGTGATTCTGTGAGCCTTGTTGTGTGGAAGCTTATCCGGTTTGCTCTAGAAAAATGATAGTGTCTGATAAGAAAACCAAAGTTCTTGCTGTGCTCAAAATCCTATCCAATTGAATGTCTTAATTAATCAATGATTACTACCTCCGTCTACATGAAGAGCAAGCATTTGATTGATGTTACCGTCGTTGCGTGAGCATCTAATATGTTCAGATATAAGAAACATATTGAACAGTGATTTTTTGAAGACATATTTTTATGTGAGGAAATGATTATGATTCAAGTTTTAACGTGAATAGTTTTTTTTTCATCGGTTGAAGTTACATAGGTCACACACAATCTAATGATAACTATATTACCCAAAATCAATGATTAAGAGAAAACTAAAAAATGATTGCACAATCAACATGATAACTTACATAGGTCACACGACTTGATTTAATGATACTGATCTGTTTATGATATACGTCCAAGTACAATATCCTTCCTACAGAGACTTATCTAACACCAGATTTTGATCATATCGACAGAACATGTAATGATATGACACCGTAAACCACTATCCTGTTGAATGATATAATAGCGAACTTATAAAGTCATATCACTGTCACAAGTTGAATCAGCTAAGAGACCTTCTAGAACGCAATGTCCTGTAAAATCAAACTGAGTATTGCACCTTATAAACTTTAGATCAGAGAACTAAACGTGTTGGCTACTATTCCACGAACAGGCGATTTACGCAGATGATGGTTGAATTTCAGTCTCTGTTTGATGCTGCATCAATGTATATTCCATTAGCATCTAGCCCCATGGCATCTGAGGAAGCAGCGTTGTTTACACCAAGGGCATCAGCCAAATTGAAGTTCAGATTTCCTCTCATGCTTCTCCCTCCTATTCCAGCATCGCCCTTTTTCATCATCGCGGCAAACTCCCCATAGTCTATCCTCCCATCCTGTCGGATTCAAAGAATACGGAGTTACACAGGCTAATGAAATCGATACATAAAGGGATGGAGAAAAGCACGAAGAGACTTAAACTAACATTATCCAGGTCGATTTCTTTGATCGTGTCGTCAAGATGAACATCGCCTAAGCCAAACTCCTTACATGCCTGCTGAAGCTCATCGATGGTTATATAACCGCTACCATCTTTGTCAAAGTACGAGAAGGCTGCCACCAAGTTCTCCTCCCTCTCCATTTTATTAATGTGTAAGGTAGCGGCGAGAAATTCTCCATAATCGATCGTTCCACTATTGTCAATGTCGGCCTACATTTGAAATAAGATTCAGACATTTGAACATGTAACTAAGACAATATTTCCATTAAACCTTCTCCAAAATTGATGGCGCCATACGTCATAACCTTGTTTAAATCAACCTTTTTTCCTCCTTTTACCTTCATCACTCACAAAATGAAATATGCATTCTTTCTACATCAAGAAATTTTGAAGAAAATGTCCACAATAACAAGTTTCTCAATGGGCCTCATACTAGTACCACCTCTTTAAGGGGATGAAATGGAAATATGCAAGTGCTAAGTTGCTATAAGTAAAAACTCAAGAAAAACACCACAGAAAGCAGTCAAACTGTACCGCGCTCATCAGATCCTTGATCTCGGAGTCTATCAAATTGGAACCAACTTTTTTAAGGCCGTCTTTCAGTTCTTCAAAAGTTATAGTCCCACTGTTGTCAGCATCAATCATCTTGAACAACTCTTTCAAACCACCAATCTCTTCTTCTGATAGTCTTTCAGCAATAACCTGAAACCGAAATTTGTTGAACAAAGAACTCAGAATTTAACAGGAAACGCTAGGTTCAAGAAAAGCACAGCATATCATACCCGCAATGCCATCTTCTTAAGCTTGTTCATTGCCGAAAACTGCTTCAAACGGGTTAAAACTGCAGAATCGAGAGGCGTGTCTGTTGCCACAGTGTCATCCACAATCCAAGGGTGACCTAAAACAGGTATATCACAACTTCATATCAATATAGGCAATGAGTATTGAGTAGGCAGTGGTATGTCTCCATTTACACAAGATGACAACAAGTCCAGGTAACTTATGGAATTTAAAGTGACTCACAAAGAACTTGATGTGCTGTAATTCTTTTCTTCGGATCTCTGTCTAGCATTTTCCAAATCAAATCCTTCGCACTACCCGAAATACTTGGCCATGGGTCAGATTCAAAATCTAGTTTTCCATGCAAAATCTGTCTGAAGATTCCTGAGTCACTTTCTGCAAGAAATAAAATACATGAATGAAAATAGCAATCCAAGAAAGTGAAATGGCAAAAAGAATTCATATCGATACACTGCCGATATACATGCAGATCACATGATGAAGCTTGTTCTTACCTGCCCAAAAGGGAGGAACTCCACTAAGTAATATATATAGGATCACGCCAGCACTCCATATATCTATTTCACGCCCATAACGCTTGCACAACACTTCAGGCGCCACATAGTAAGGGCTCCCAACTACATCAGTGAATTTCTGATCTGATACAGACAAAAAAGAGAAAGATACAATAAGTCACTAAAGCGCCCATGTAACTCATGTCACCTCATACATAACCCTGTATATCTACACATCATTTCTGATAACTTAGGCCCCGAGTCAAGCTATAATAACAAAGAAACAGGCGATTGATACACAAGTATAAAGAGGCAATGAGGACATGTTCACCAACCAGGCTTGTAGAACACAGATAGGCCAAAATCAGTGGCCTTGAGCTTAGAATCCTCGTCCTCACGAGCGAACAAGAAATTCTCCGGCTTAAGATCCCTATGAATAACGCCAAGAGAATGACAAGCCTCAACAACACCAACAATGGTCTTCATCAACTGAGCAGCCTGTCTCTCACTATAATGACCCTTTTCTAATATCCTATCAAACAGCTCCCCACCAGCACACAACTCCATCACCAAATGTACAAACACAGAATCCTCATAAGCCCCTTTGATCCTAACCACATTTGGGTGCTCAGACAAATGATGCATTATCTGAATCTCTCTCCACACATCCTCATAATCCTCCCTACACAATAGCTTTCGTTTCGGGATCGATTTACAAGCGTATCGATCACCTGTCGATTTCTCAATGCAAGAATATGTTGTCCCAAATTGCCCTTGTCCTAGTTTCTTGCCTATCAAGAAATGATCTCTGAGTCTTGGTGTTTGATACGGCAACACCATGTATGTGGGTATCGTCGCCAGTGTCGCTGGCTTCCTCGCCGCCGTCGCCGGTGGCGGTGTTGGCTTCTCCGGCGCCGATTCCGATTCCATTTTTGGGGATTTTGCGCTTGGGATTTGATCTATTGACCTGAAAATGGGTGATTTGACCCGATTGGGATTTCCTTCATGGGAGGAAAATTCGTTGATGGGATTTGAAATTCGAGGGTGGAATTGAAATGGGTTGGATTGATTTGATTGGAAAGCTTCGAGCTTCGTTTGATTTGCCAACTTTGATCTGTCATTTGTTGATTTGAGGTTGTCTGGTTTTGTTTTTTTGTTGGTTTTCTCCCCCGTGTTTTTCTCCTGTATGCGGAAGTTCGGCAACAATTTCTTTCGTACAATATGTTAATATCACCCCCTCCTCTGAAATATACTCCCAATATCCCATAATTTTTATAATATTTTATATCGAGATATTTTATAATATTTATAATATTATTTTATAAGAAAAAATTATGTCATTAAAAATATAATTCTATCCTTATTTTATCTTTAAAATATTTACATCGTTTTGTTATTTTACTCTGTCCCAAATTATTTATAATGTTTTTATTTTTAGAAGGTGAGGTTAGGAATTAAAAAAAAGAAAAAGAAAAAAAAAGATTGTGTGGTTGAGAATTGAAATTGAAAAAAGAAAAAGATAAATCTAAATTTACATGTATAAAATAAATATTATAATTATAATGGGATATAATGAATATCACATCATATCACTCCACTATCTTTTTTCTTCCTCACATTTCACTTCCTTCTCTTACAAAAATAAACAAATAAAATGATCAAAATTCAATCCTTATCTAAGTACTTATGCCTAATTAATTTGTTGTAAAAATTGTGGGACGGACCAAATATTACTATCTCTTCCCGTTCCATAGCATAACATAAAAAGGTAGGATGCCCATGACGTATCCATGTGGGATGAAGCAACTCCATGTTGAATTTTCTTGTTCCATTAGAAGGGGCTCGAACCTGTTCTTTGTTTGTTATCTCTCCTTGTTCCATAGTAAATGCAAGTTTTTTTTTGTATAATTTCAAAATATATATAATATTCATTTTATTTTTATATTTAAAATTAAATTTATATTAAATCAAGCACACTATCTCATAACACCCCACTAAAAACAAGGTCAATACAATTACTATATGGATATGCATTGTTATATTATAACAATGACTATAAAATAACAATGCACTCCAATAACAGAGTTTATTCATAGTAAAATTTGGCTTTGGCCAAATAATGTGTCATATTTGACAATGATAGTGATCATTGTTATTTTTTTCCTACTCTCACAGAACATTGATGTACTAATCTCAATACAATAAGTAATTTAGGTGTCATTCTTCAAGCCATTGATTTATCACATTGATATATTAAACCATAATTCCCATTTGAGCAACATTACTAAATTTTAACAAATTGATACTATTCACGGATAAATTAAAGCTTCACCTATACAAAAATGCCTTATAACCTTGTCCTAACTTCTTTCACATTCTCTCGTATACTTTCACATCAATTCCTATCACCATAAAAAAAAATACAATATATTAATCAAATTCAATTCTCATATAAAATCTCGTGTCGGATCAAACTGTTATATATAATTCACAACGAAGGGAGTACAACATCCCTATATGTATCATAAAACTAGTCATCTTACAAATGATTTTCTTTTCGGAAATATAAAAAACGGTTTAAGTTACGTATTATAATCATGTGTTAAAATAAATTTCATAGCGCATCATTTAGTAATAAAAAAATAATATATTAAAATATATAATAAATAGTATAATTAATTATTATATAATGTTATATGTATTATGAAACAAAAAGAATAGATAAAATACTTTAGGTTTAGTGGCGTAGACATAGGTTACATAGCTCAATCCTATTATTTTCTGGAACGGAGAGAATAGGTAAAATACTATTGGTTTACTGCCGTAGACATAGGTTACATAGTCCTATTGTTTGTTGCCACTGCAGAAGTAGGCAATATACTTGATCATTAAAAAAAATAAATACGTGACATCAAACATAACGGTTATCTTAGGAATTATTTGATATCATTGTTCAAAATTATGAAAATTAAAATCAATAATAAAAATAAAAATTTATAACAAAAACCATATACACTTCATATAATTTCATTTTTTTAGAGAAAATTTTGAATGAAACACTCAGATGTAAGACAAACAAACACTTAAAGCCATTTTTTTTATTTCTTGTTTTCTATTTCTATTTCATCCATTTTTAAAAAAATCAATACCAATCAGTTCTATTTCATCAGGCAGTAAAACGAAAATAGAAAATCAAAAATAACAACGCTACCAAATAGGTCCTTAGTTTTTCGGTTGGCCAACTTGATTTCTTAATTACAACCTCGAGAGCTTCCTTACCTTTCTCGTCTCGAATTGTAATATCCGAGAATTTTAAAATGTATAAAGATTAAAGAAATATATGTTAAGCATATATTTAGAATAAATAAGATTAAAAACGTGATAAGTAACAAAAATTATAAAGTGTGACACGTGTAACGAACATTACGGAGATAAGAGACTCGCGCACAAGTACAAAATTTTTAATCCCGAAAATAATATTTTTTTGGTAGAACGTTCTAATAAAATGTTTGAAACGTTACAATTCGAACGAAATAATTTTTGGAGATGAAATTACACGAGATTTTTACAAAGACTATATAAAATATCATAATTTTTTAAACAAATATATCCAACACATCACATCCCACCACTCACTCTTTTATTCATTTTAATCCACCACCATCGGTCATCTTTCACCCTACCTCACTTTTCATCTTCATTTTACATCACCATAACCACTCCACTCAACACTTCCATCATAACCACCCCATCTTAACTACCACCACCTCTCCACTTCATCCACTTCCACCCCCTCTCAACACTGTCTCTCAATCATCAACATTTTCCTCTACTCCTCAAACACTCTCTCTACTCTCTCAAACTTTTCGGAAAGGAAATCAAGCAAACTAACCTCACAACATCATCACATTCTCCCTCACAAAACACTCAAACTCTACATCATGACAGCATCTCCATTCTTCATCAAAATCAGAGAGATTGTGATCACGTCGAAGAAGACGAATCAAGAAATTCAAAGCCGCAAACGGTATAGAAATCTGACTATTGGATCAAGAGTTATTGTAGTTTTTAGATTCATTCACATATACCACGTGTAGCTAACTCATTTTTTTCGACCATATCTTGCACAAGACCCAACGGAATATCAATTCGAGTCTATCACGACGTTTCGAAAGAAGTCAGGAATCCAACGAATTTATCGGTTTCAAGATCCGACGTGTAGAATGAGAGTTATCATCAAACAAAGTCACAAACGTAAAAAACGCTCGAGAGGTAACCAAACCTCATTCCGATCCGTTTATGTCATGCATGAGTGTATAGATATTTACATATTAATTGTATGGATCATAATGAGCCATTTTGGGATTATTCTAGAGAAATTTGAACAAAAAACGAGTTAAAAAGCAGGTTTACTGATTGTCACGGTCGTGATCTTTATGATCATGAGCATGACCAACGAAACACATTCAGGTTTTGTGTTTTACACAACGTCATGTCCATGCCGTGATGACTATAGGCTTTGAAATCAACTTTAATTTTAATATATGACGAAGCCTTACATGTCTAGTTTACATTTCTAGGTTGTACTGAAGTTGAAAAATCATGATTTGGAATTATGAATTTTAAGATATAAATCAAAATATTCGGATATATTAATCTGTAAAAATTGGTTACATAACTAATTTTATGGCTTGATTCAAAATCACTCAATAAGATTTAGAAAATGTATCTTATATTACTGGAAAGGTCTTGAAGTTTAATTTTCAGAACAGCTTGCAAATCTTGATTTGAAGTTGTATTTAAAGAGTTACTACCTTATTAGTGAAAAAAGATCAAACTGTCTAATATAGTAGAAAATATAAATTTGAACGAATTAACAACTATTATTGATAAGGATTCATGATGAGAATTCTAATTCTATGGAAACATTATACAGTATAGTTTATGTATAATTTTAGAAAATAATTATTGAATGTGTATACGAGAAGTTATAGATTTAAATACGTCAAAAGATCATGATGGATAGAATCTGGGGCAGCCGTCCCAAAGGCTGAGATGCCAGTTTCAGAGGTCGGGACGCTCGTTTCAAAGGTCAGGACATTTAATATGATGCAAACGTCCTCGTGGCCAAACGATACATCTAGTATGATGCAATACCGTGGAAGATAGAAATGGAGAACAATGATGTGTAATATTTATGATGATTATGTTATACATGTGTAACGGTAAAAGAAGTATGGTTTTAAGAAACACTACAACAAATATTGTAACAAACTAGAGATAATCGAATAAATCCGTTGTAGATGAGGTCGTGTAGTGGATCATCCGGGATCAGATTATTTGGCTCTACGAGCGTTAAAAACGAATTTAACTGGAATAGACGTTAATTCCAGCTAGTAAGAGGACAAGTGTGGTTCTTTTCGTATCCGCTGCGAGAAGAAGTCATGGATGAGAATATTGATCGATTGGGTGCAAGACTGTCCTCTGCAAGGGGACCTTCGACGTGTAAGTAAGGGTTTAGCAAACAGAAATACACGGAAGAGACATAATGATTTTGGACCGCGAACCCAAATCACGCGTTGTATCTATGAAAAACAGAAACGCTTTCACAAAAGACAACGGATTTTCAAACGATTTTGATGGATGATATCTGACTGAGAACTTGACCCAGATCAGTGCCTATATCTCGAACATCTCTCATCTTTTTTTGTCATAATTGAGATTTATCATTCATATCGGGACACGAACTTACGATGGTTAAATAAATAAAAGATCATAAAAGAGAAAAAAGACGTATAAACTATTATTATGTGCATAGTTTGATATGCCGTCCATATTTTTATGTGGCTACTAGAAAATATTTTACGAGTACTTATCGATCGTCATAGTCGGAAAAGTACCCTGCAAATCGAATATATATAGTTCTGGTTGCTGAGCTTTTAACTCATAAGTTATGTGTTTTATTTGCAGATGCATCACACAACGATATCGAGATGCTACAGTGAGATTCTATGCATGTAGTTAATTATCTCAATGTTTAATACGTAATAAATGTTACATAAAATAACTTGATTGGGAATCAGTTGTAGACAATTTGACAATGTATTTATGAAATAATGTAATATAATTTAAGTTCGCATAACATTATCCGAGTTTATAATGATTTGATACATTTCCTTAATTTTTATACCTATAAATTCGTTTGGATTATTTGACCTTATCATGAATTGAGTCTATAACGACATAACTTCATATGCCGAACATATAGGATTTCGGAATGTTACACGAATTCAGATATGGTTACTTAAATTGCTTAATCCAAATATCAGAATTCATCATAGTCCAAGTGTTCCACTAGCCAAACCACACCAGCAAACAGTTTCACTGTTTCAGGTTTCAGACAAGTAGTATACTCAAGTTAGGTACCACACTGAGAACACTTGCATTGGATAATATAAAATAAAGATTTTGTAAAATAAAAAAAATAAAATAATAATACGATAAAAAAATTAAAAAATTTTGAAAAATATGTTGAATTATGGGTTAAACTATTAAAGTTATAATGTGAGAAAGAAAAATTCTATAAAATTCTCGTATTACTGTAATATTTTTTATTTTTATAATTAATTTATTAATTCTTTATTTTTATAAATCAATTTATTATCGCATTATATATAATAAAATGTGAAAAAACATAGAGGAAAAAATGAAGATTCTGAAGCAAGTGCTCTCAAACGTAATCGCTACAAACAGTACGTGGAAAAGAAGATAATCCTGGAACAGGTTCAAAACAAGCACGGAAGATGCTCGAGGAAATCAGAGATGCAACGATGTATAATTAGTTCCCAGTCTCCGGATTGATTCGTCCCAATTCTCCTTTCATCGGATAATAATGTGGTGGAGTAACTTGGGCGACATTGGGATGTTTTGCGAAAACAACGGAAAATCAATCAACATAGTCATCGAAATCTGCAGTCAGCCTTTGAGGAGTTGAAAGATAACGTACTTGACATTATCGAAGCTTGTTTACGAGTTAGCTTGGCAGCAAATGCGGAGTTATAGGAGAATTCGTAGACGAAAGCTCGTCTAGCTGCGTTTTTGCTGTCAGATTCAATATAAGACATGGATGCAACATGAGAAAACTTTACAGCGAGCATATATCAACTGATATGATTGAATCCAGCTTCAACATGCATATCTTATTTGGTCAGACTGCAACATGAATTGAGATAAATTTGTCTAGGTACACAAAAAGTCAAACTGTCAGCAATTATTTTTTAACACGGAAGACATATTTATCTACAATCTATTTGAAAGCTAGCAATTGATCAGAGGCGGGTGGCATATACCTTCCAAGCACGGAAGCCAGGATCGAAAGATGGTAGGATCTACCAGTTCTTCCAGTCCAAACGATGTATATATCACGAAAAGGAGCGGGAGATGGAGCTTTATCCCTCCCCCCCTATTCCGACCACTGCCTCAGTCTCGCTGCTCAAATGAACAGCTACGAGACAACAAAGCACAAACATGGATGCCGCAGTTCTGGTAGAGATCATCTTGCTCGAGCCTATGCGGCAAAGGACACTGCTCCTTTCCTTTTTATAATTCACAGTCTCTCTCTCGACCTCTCCTCCCTTCTTATAAAAGAACCGTGAAGTGGACTGGCTGTGAAGCAAATGAAACTCCCAGACATGGATTAACTTAGAGTGAACGAAACTCCCAGGGACTGTTTAACAAAGAGTAGAATTCAATATTTATAACAAAATATCGTCTGTTATCCAAAGACTTTGGTGTAAATGCTAAAGCCTTTAACTTGAAAGGCAGTTACCTATATGGCATGAGAGTGGTGCTTTGGCTCTTTGGAGCTTGCAGCAGACGTACAACTGTACAAGATCGTGGTGGTCAGTAACTCCTTTCCTGTTTCGGCATATGTCTGTCCATTTATGTTCTATTGACAATGTAGCTAAACTTGAAAATCATCAAGGATCTCAAAGAGCTCGCATAATCTTCATACATAGGCAGTAGGCTTAAAAGTCAAGCAACACAAACAAGAGAACACGAGATCCGTCAGCTACAGAAAAATATTAGATAACCAAGAACTTTTCATGCTGACGAGAAATATGATTACAAATGCTTACCCTTTTGCGAATAGAAGGTTTTAGGACACTCAGCATGGTCGCACTGAACTCTATAGCATTCAGTTGAATGCTACCATCCACCATTGCAGAAGAGCTTACTCCTCAGTTTTAATCACATGCAAAAGTATAAGCAGCAATTTTCGAAAGAAATCAAAAGGGAGACATTCTCGTCCTCTTTTCACCCGCATTTTCTTGCTGGAACTGAAGCATCAAAGCTTGGGTTTTACGATTAGGAGCTAGGCCAAGATCCTTCATTTTGGCGTACATCTTTTTGGCCAACTGGATCTCGCCTTTAAAACACAATCCATGGATTACAGCATTGTACGCAGAAGCATTAGGAGGTGTCGCCTGCAAGCAAAAATGTAACTAGGGTTACTAGACAAGAAGGTTTATTCGGTTCGTTTTAACGCCGTGAGACAAAATACACAAGGAAAGATAATAAATCATGGATAGAAGAGATCATACTTTCAATATCTTCACTAGTTCAAGCCACATGGATCCCAAAATGCAACATCTTATCAGTGAAAGATGAGTATATGTGTCCGGCGTGCACCTTACATGAATCATATGCTCGTAAACTTGGATTGCGATTTCCGGCTTTTCAGCTGCCTCACAGGCAACAATCACAAGATTGAAAGATACATTAGAAACATGTATTCCAGACTCTTCCATCTTCCAAAGAATCTGAATTGCTTTCTCCCACAGCCCAAGTTTTCGGCAAATCTTCAGAACAACAAGGCACAATTGCTCATTCATCACAACACTGCTATCCTTGTCAATTGTATCATAGAGCCGAAGAGCATCAGCATAATAGTTGGCATGGTAGTAAGCTCCGAGCAATCCGTTCCATGTATATGAATCGGGTGATAGGCCTAATCCTTGCATGATATCTTGAACCCAAAACGCTGCTTTCACATTCCCAGCTTTCCCAAGCAAGTTTAACACCGTGTTACATGCTACCAAACTCGGCCTCAGGTCGTTATCAAGCATATCTTGGAATACACCCAATGCCAAATCCATCTTTCCCTCATTCGCGTAAGCACCGATTATGGCATGCATTGCATCATCAGTAGGTGTTAATCCAAAATGACGCATCTCATTGTAAGCCTCGATCACAAGCTCACTCCTTCCACAATGAACAAACGTGCAAACCAATACACGGTGAGTCACCATTGTCCCAAACTGCCCATTCAACCGCATAGCATTCCATACCTTCTCCATTTCAACCCAGTCATTTTCTCTTCCACAAATCAACAGCATGGTATTATAAACAATGACGTCAAAACCATCCTTGCTCTCACTCTCATTTTCCCATCCCCAAAACATCTTGACCGCGGCTCCACTGTCAAAACCACTTGCAACAGCTTTAACCACCAAGCTATACGAGTGTCCTGAGATCACCATTCCTCTTCATAAACTCGAAAACATGTAAAGCATGGTCTACCATGTTATTCCTCGTTAATCCAGATAAAAGAGCATTACAAGCGTGCAACTCAGGTCGAAGCTTCAATCGCTCCATGGACTTTAAAAACTCCAATGCACTCCTCATCTTATTGGCTCTACAAAGCGACAGAATTCGTCCCGACAACACCTTCTCATCCCTTTCCTCCAGATGATGAACCCTGATTTGACTCCTATCCACCACAACCCGCTTCTTTCGCAAATCATATCACCATTCACACTCATATCCCTGGAAGACTCCAACTGTTTCATCTCCTCCACTTCAACCCATGCCTTCTCCTCCTCATGTACTATACACATCAACCCGTACTCAACCCTCGAATCGACTACCTCGAGACCTGTCAATTCGAAACCCTTTTCGGGTCTACTCGATAAGCTCAACTGACAGGAGTTTGATCCATTGATCCCCAAAGCAGTGACCTTGGAATCGAATCTCGACCCACCACAAACCCAATTGAATGAGAATCTATCAAGATTTGAGTACTTACAAGGATCCCAACTCAAACAACAATTGGGTATGTTTGGGAACCCTCGAAAACTTAGCACACTCATTTGGGTATGGATTTCAGCGATTCAAACAATTGGGATGAAACCCAATTCACCTATAATCACAATAACATCAATGGAGCAAAGATATCGAATAAAGACCAACTCATAAAAAAGATTGAAAATACTTCTTCGAGGAACCTGTTCAGTTCAGGGATACTGAACTGACAAGAAGCGGAACTGACTGGAGAACTGGAAGTTGCTGGCCGTCGCCGCCGGAGATGACGGGGAGAGTTGACGGCGGCGGATGGCACGGGGCGGAGAGCCGTTGCCGGTTGAGGGTTTGAGATAAGGAGGAGTGGTATCAACTCACATATTTTAGGAAAAACCATTATTTTATTCCCTTTTTTTTTTCTTTTTGTACTTAACTATCATCTGAATTTGGAAATGGCTACATACAGTAAGTTTTTTATATTTTGAATAATTTCAAAATTTTAATATGATAGTAAAGTTTCAATTTTTTTGGCAAAGAATGTTGGAGAAGGAGCATCTAAAGGAGTTATACGTTATTTTCGAAATTAAGAGAATAATTTACAAAAACGTAAAATGTTCAAACGGTTAAATGCAATTTTCCCATATTTGTTATTTGATCCTATTTTTTCATGACAACACACAATAGACATTTCAAACGATGTCACTTTATCGTTAATGTCTAACGACATAAATCAAATATACCTCAACATGTCATGAGAATATATTATTCACTAAAGGATATTTAAAAAAAAAAAAAAAGATACTATAGTATACTAAAGTCAGTTGGATTTTCGATACTTCTAATGTTCTGCATCCAGGATATTCTTAACAGATTATTGAAATTCAATTACCTAAATCACAAGCTAGTACCTGCATCTTTTTTCTTTTGTACAGTTGATGAGATCCATGTACTACAGTATAATGCTACATTGGTTTCCATATGTTGATTTGATCGGTTGGAAGTCATGGCAGGTGAAATCGCTGGTTGGCCGGCAATGAATTTAAGCTTCAGGATTAAAAAACTCAGGTCTCTGGGTGGATCTCTTCGAGGTATGAGATTCCCGACTGGGAACATTCGACTGTATGGATCATAAGTGTCATCCTCAAAACAGAAGCATCATCGTAATTATCCCAAAACAGTCCAGAAAAATGCTAAACACACAAGATATTATAATAGATGTCAATATACGAGCCCAAGCACGAGCAATCATTCAGATACACAAGTCAGTCGTCTGCTTTTATTTGTAGCTTCCTGTACAATGGATTTCCCTTCTTCATTATTCATAATACTTGACGGACTGTTAGTAGTAGTATATCGCTTTGAGCTTAGTGGCTTCTCGCGTTCATTCCACGTACCGGTTGCAGCTCGAGCCTCCTGCTTTCTACAACTTGGATAACCCCAGGTGCCTCTGCCAATCACAGACGATAAGGTCCTCAGTATTTTCACATCAGCAAACCAAATCAAAACAGGAATTCATAATGAAGCACACCCTTGTATGGGTTTACTCATTGCCATGAGCAAACAAAAGGAATGCCACAGGGATGTAGACGAAGGAGGAGAAAGGAATTCACATATATTGATAATCGTGATGTCTATTTCATGGAAAATTTTACGGTTTGTCAATCGGATATTTATGCTTCAAGTTATAGAACGATTAGTATCAAGATGTCAATCTGAGAAAACTGGACATGTTGCTGTAGTTGAGAAATTATCTAGAATTATTTCAAAATAACTAGAAGACGAACTTTATATCACTAGAAAGCTAATTGAATCGAATTTCTATGAAAATTTGCAAAATTAAATTTGGAATTTTACGTTAAAAGATATAAGCAAAAGAGTGAGAAGAGGTAAACCAGTCTAGATTGACTTGATGACGTGAATTAGTTTAATTAGCTAGGATTATTCAATAAGATTTAAATTATTAATTTTATATCCGGATAAACTTATGTATGTCTATTTTGCAATAAAATTAATGGTACATGATTTGAAGTTAAGTAAATAAAGCTATGATATAAAACGTATATAATGGTCAAGCTGTCCAACTGTTATGAATTCGTAATCTCAATCACCAATATCTATTAATCCAGAAAGGATCACGGGGTATGCTATATATCGTTGGAAAGATTAAGGAGTCTATTTTCTGAAAATATAAAGAAATTATAACTTTGATATTCCTACAAAAAGTTACAGTGATTTTCGTAACGATACGTAAACCTGCCTTTGTTTGTAAATAAGAAGATAATAGTGATAATGATTTTGTATTATATATTCAAGATAGTTGTTTGACTCAAGCCCTTTGGTTGCTGTTAGAACTTGCATTTCACGGACTTCAGGTGAGAATCTAGTACACTTCCCTTTTTTTGTAACCCTGCTTGGTAGTCCTTTTATACGGCAGGCATACGTCGTATCTGTTTGATTAATTTGAAAGCAACATGTTGGTTTTTGTAGTATCCCTTCTTGGTTGGTAAACCATGTCTTGTGCGCCTTTCTATGATTTTGCTGCTTTTTCATATTTTCTAATGTGAATATTTTGGTTCTCACGTTGTTTTTCCATGTTAGTCGAGAGTCGTTTTCTGCCCAGGGACAACTTGAGACGTTTGTTGGTCGGTTAAGTACAGAGGTTACTCTCACCTTCTAGGGAATAAAGCCATTGGGTTTGACTCCAGAATGTCTCAATGGGTAGTATTTGTTACCCGAGATGAGCTTACAAGACTACTTAGGTTGGTGTCATCGCCGAGGTAGCTGTATGCTTGATCATGGATATCCATACCGTTTGAGTTTTAGATGGCCTGGTTAGTAGATAGAGTCGACATCCCTGTATCATTCGTGTCTGATTTATTGTTTTCTGATTTTTATCTTATTAGAGAGTATGTATGACTGTTTACACCTTTTACCCGAGATGATTGTGCTTTTGTTTTGTTACATACTCCTTTTGGGAACCAACTAGTCTTTTGTCGGTTTGATCTTGTAGCCACTCTCTTCCTTTGATTTGTATGTCATTTGTACCCACTGTGCTAGATTTCTCGCTCGACTTCACCGCTGACGGTTTTTTATCCGTTGTCCGTTCGACAGGTTAACAGGTTAGCTTGAACGTCATGGATGCTCGATAATGGATCTCACGGGACTGCATGTATTGTTTCCAAATTATTTCCATAATTACTTAATGCTTCCGTGAGGGATTTTTATTTCGATTTGTTTTAGACCATTTGTTTTTGTAACACTTTTAGTGGTACATTGGATTATTTATCTTTTGATATTTCAAGTTGTCTATCATTGTTGTTGGAAACAAGGCAATTATGTGCTGCTACATCCAATAAATGTGAGATCACTAGTGATGAAAGATTAGATGGCTATGTTACGTATGTACTAGGATGGTAAGGATGGTTGAAGCAGGAGGCAACCCGAGCGATTTAGTCCCTGCAAGGACATAGAGCAGTCCATATCTTTCAAGAGTTCTGGTACCTAGCAGGTTCTACTGGTCTTATTGGAAACAAAATATTAGCTCTTTCGTTTAATATGAAAACTCAAACTAGGGAAAAAAACTTAAACTAGAAAGCCATAACTACAATTTCAGATATAACACAGAAAACATAAAACCAACAGAGAAGATGCAAGGCATACTTGAGAGTTCAGCGACTTGCTCCGGTGTAAGCTTGGCAGAGAACCCAGTCGCCGCAGTCTTGTAAACATATATAAGAGCGTGTTTTGCTGCTTCCTCACTGTTCCATACAACAACAAAACAACCAGCACATACAATTTTAGCAACAATGAGAACACCAAAAACACGACCAAAATGAAGGCATGAAGATCATCCATGTCAAAACCCAATTGTTTTGCTTCCAATTGCATTTCATCCTCCACAAGCAACCTCCGCATCATTTGTTTTTTAATTGATATTCGATTATAATTTTCAACGAATGACTAGACACTTGCATCGCCGCACATCATTACGATAATCCCATTACAAGGTGTCCAAGAAAACTGATAAAATTATCTATTCCATCAATGTTGAACAATTCTCAAACTCCGTCTTATCTATGGGTACTAGGAATACTTCCAACACCGACATCAAAGATTATTGGAAACGGAGTCTTGTGTTGAGAATAGCTTACCCACAATGAAATTCGGGAAATCAAACGAAGTGCATATACAAATCATAAATCCCGGGCTTCTCTAGTCATTTCATCCTAGAAGTTTAATATCGTGAACGCCATGCTCAGAGAAACAGAAAACAAAAACCGAATAGTAGTTTTTTCTTTTGATTCTATCTCATAACAATCAACAAACCATATCAAACATTTCTCATTCGGTCTTCACGGAAACGCAAACAAAAAACGAAAAACAACAACGATATGAATCAGGCCTTGATAAGTTCCCAAAATAACCCTAACAACAAACCCCAATTGTTGTCAAATTCCAATACCTGCCGAGGACGGATGAGAGGGTGCGGAGATGGTGAGTCTCTGCGTCGACGCCCTCGAGCGGCTGCTCCGTATACACAATGTACACCGCCGCCTTGCACTCCTCTTCCCCTTCTGCTCCTTCACCACCCAATTCGTGCTTGGAATTCTCCGCCATTGTTGTGCTGCTCGACACCACAAAGATTATGACAAGAAGATAGATGATCGTAAATGTATTGGTTGACAACAACGGCGAGAATCGCATGTTGCGTGCTGTGAAATTTGGATATGTATTGGTTTTGTTAGTTGGGATGAGTACGAGGAGGATCTGGGACACATTATTTTGTTTTCTTTTGCATCTGAAATAAATATTTTTACGACAGATAAACATAATAAATTATTTTTTATATTATTTGATATGTATTTTGAAAAAGTTTGTTATTTATTTTAATAATATAAAAAATATTTAAAATTAAAATATATAATTTAAATTATTTTTATTATAATTATATAAAAATATTATTTGATTGTTTCAAACTGTTCGTAATTATATTTGAAACCGATGGAGCGTTGTAAAGATACGATCTCATTCCCATGTTCTACGTGATAGAATTAACCGGCCCAATTGAAGGTGGACTCCCCGAATGGACCATGAAGTGGCCCAATCAGAGCGCCGTGAATTAGTTGGACTTGGTTGGATTTGATGGGATGGCTGTGAGATACGTATAGTGTTAGCCCATTTTCATTCTGGCCCATAATGAGTCCACTTTCCCCTCCATCATCGGGCCTGGCATAAACCATGCCGAGATTTAAGGAACCGTTTGGAAGAGTATCGTTTTTAATTGTAGTTTTCTGTTTTTGTTTGGCTAGTTAGTAAAATAGAAATGCCTATTTTTTATTTTTTATTCAGAAACTGATATAACGAAAACAAAAATTAAAAGAATCATAAAAAATGGCCTTCATTTTGTGTTTCATGTTTCGTCTAAATAAAGGTTTCAAAATTGCTTCAATCGTTTTATTTTGTACAGTTATCAATCAACCCTGGAACCTTGACTGTATATGTTAGGCCTATTTTGGCAGTGTTAAAAAGATCAAAATTAATCGATAAATTTTATATAAAATAATAATAATATAAAATCAAGAACTATTGATGGAATGATGAATGATAATTTTTCAAATTACATGGTGAAAAATTCAATGCTTTCTTATCAAAAGAGAACAATCTCTTTATCGAAGTATTCAACACATATTTTAAAAAGTTTCATTTTAACGATGTAATGAAATTATGTCATGTCTAATCTATGATTGAATTACATAATTAAAATCAATACTCTCTCCGTTTCATAAAAAAATAATACAACTTTGTATCATCACTGTATCAACACGTAGTTTGAGAAGCTTTGTTATTCGTTTTAACGACGTAAGAAAATTACGTCACTGACTTAGAATTGAAGTACATAACTTAAATTATTATTATTATTTTACGATAATTTTGCATAAAACGATATTTGATCGTCCCGCGAACAATTTATACCTGGAATAATTTTATTGCTAATGTAAGATAACATTGTGATATTTATGAAACGAAGATAATATTAATCTGAATAATGATATTTAATTATTCAACTATATGAATCAAACTTTATCATCATCAAATATGTATATAATCATATATTTCACTTATTTTAGGATGAAAAGACTGTTTATCGTGAAGCTGGGGGATGGTTGAATAGACCATAGAGTGCTACCAAACACACAAGTTGACCCGGGTGATTCTAAAGCAGGCATGTGCAGAAAGAATCAGAGGACAAAAGACACAGGCCACAGAGGCACAGACTCAGTTCGCTGAATACATTTTAGCAGATCAAGCTTGGATACTGTCACGTGACACTAAAGAGCCTTACATGTACGGCCAACGTTTTATCTGCTGGACGTGATCTCGCCTCCGATTAAAGTTGTTCCTACATTTTGTTGTCAAAACTTTTCTTCCTTTGTAACTTTTGCCCCATTGATGGCGGACGACAGCGAGGTAGGGAAACAAGAGATGTGGGCAGAGGAACTATTTAGATAACGATGTGTAAAATATAGGATCATCTAACATTAAAAATGCCAGTGATTTAGGGGGGAAATCTTCAGAAATTCCTATCCGCGTATCCTTGAATTATATGTAAAGAGTTTATAAAGAAATGTTACGAATAATAACTTTATAATCCTTTTTATAAACATCATCAAACACTTTCCTTTCTCAAACGTTGATTTCTCATTTCGAGATACCTGCCACTAACAGGATGGAAAGTGATACGCGTAACATTTCTGAGAGTCTTAACTTAGTTCCATTCTTTGTTGGGAAATGAATTCAATGGGGAAGTTTTCTTTCGTGTCCAAATAAAAGAAATGCAGCATCATGTAGTAGCGTCTACTAACGCACAGTTTGTGCATCGACTATGTATGGAACCAGATCCTCTGCTGTTTCGTTTTGACAATATGAGTGCTGTTCTTCATCTTGACCCTTGATTCATTTTCTGCAAATCTATTTTCTTATGACGCTAACGAATTTCAATGGCCAAGATAATGGACAGTAATTCTGCAGACACGACTCAACAGCAGACGATCCGGCTCCACTATATATGCAATGGGCCATTCGATGCATCGATTTCAATGGGCCTGGACCGTTACCGTATTCATGCGCTATTAGAGCCTCATTTTGATCTACTGATTTATTTATCTTTGTTTATTTAAATACTTCTATAAAAGTCAAAAATATATAAAGAGAGAGATTGTGATGTTGAGATATCCACGTCTTCACCAAAGCACAACACCACTCCTTTGTCACTGTCTGATGCATGCGTTATAAGTACACTATATTATAATATTTTGGACATGTTTTTGGCCCCAATAATATTCCCCATTGCAACCCTTTAGGAGCAAGCAATCCCATCTAATCACAAGCCATGCATGTTTAATTTTATTCCCGCCGTATTATATTAATTATAATATATTAATTCTATATAAAAATTTATACAAATATTGAATTTATGTAAAGTTTTATGAAAAATAATATTTTCAGTGATAATAAAATTTATTATAGCATTTGTGAGATAAGATAATGTATGTATTGTAACAGATGAGATTGATTTGATATTTATTTTTATTAAAAGATTACTATAAAAAAATATCATATTTATTTTGGGACGGTTCAATAAAAAAAAATGTTATATTTCCTCCGTCCGGCGAAAATTATAATATTTTGATCCGAATTGAGAATTTATATGTGTGTTTAATTTGTATTGAATAATCTTAAAAATACAATTGATATAGCTAATTTGATATTATTTGAAGTATCAAATTAGAAAACGCTATAATTTTTATAGGACATTCAAATAAAATAAATATTATAATTTTCATGGGATAGAAAAAATAATTAATATGATACGAATAAGTATTTGTTTAAGTTCCAAACTAATCATCCTCCAATAATTAATATAGTAGTACGGTAATCTGTCATCATAGCTAGGACAGTTTTGTTGTTTTTGATAATCGCCATATTAGCGAGTATGCACAAGATTCTTATCTGACATGAATATAGAGTTTCATGATGCAATTTGTCACAAAAGTATAGGGAAGTCCTTTTCTAAATATGCATCTTCTGACAAAACGTAGAAATGCTTTTTGTGTAAGAATAACACTAATCATTACCTTTTATAAAAAAAAAAAACATTAATCATTACTCCATCCGTTCCGAATTATTTATAACAGTTTGAAAAACACACATGTGAAGACGAAGTTTGATTCGCGTCGCGTACGATCAAACACCATTTTTTAGAAAAATTATCATGAAACACTAATGATAATTTAAATTATGTATTTCAATTCGACGTCAATGATATAATTTTATTGTATCATTAAGACGACAAATGAAATTTATCAAAATACGTAAAGAGTATCATTTTTTAAAGGGGAAATAAAAAGAATTTATACTGCATGTCTCCTGGTCAAATGGTAAAATTGGTCAAGATAATTCTTTTCCAGGAAACAGACAGCAGTATGCATGTGAAAGGTCAATTGACTAGTTAATTACAAATGATAATCACAAATCACTAAATTAAGTCGAAGAATATCCGACTATGACACACTATTTATTGTAGTTTACTTGCATGATTCCGAAGGACGCACGTTACAGCATTAAGTATCATAATGAATACTTAAATAGGCAGAAGTTAACTTCATCAATAGATAAATATATACTATCAACTTCAGTTCCAACGGTGGAAATCTCAATCAACAACTATATTACACATGAAATGTAATTGATCCTCACAAGTCACAGTGATTGCAGCAATAAACACATTTGATATGCCTGGGCAAACAAATGGACAAATTCGTATCATGGGATGACTTATAATCACAAAAATGCTTGAAGCTGGTAATTTTTTGACTCAGTAGTAAGGCGACAAAGATAAGATCATCGAAATTAATGCTATTACGATAAACAAGATCAGTAAATATCGCATCCAAATCCTAATCTGGGTTATTATATTTAGTAAAAAAACTATTTTTAAACTTTGGTTATTCTCAATATAAATATACCACTCCTACGCTTCAAATTATTTCACCATCTTTTTCTTCCTCCTCTCTCATAAATCTCGTTATCTCTAAAAAAAAATAGTACTTTCTTCGTCTCAGATAAATGATGACATATTATTACATATGAACATCCTACATAAATTACGACGTTTCTTAATTTGATAATTTTTTAGGATATAAAGGTCTAAAATAACTCTACTTTACATCACATCATGTCCTCCACCATTATATTTTCTCTTTGTACCTATTCAAAGTTCTCACTCTAATTTTTTTACTTTATCTTATTCTCTCTCTATCCACTCATAATCCATGCTAATATCTTTCTATTATTATAAGGGATATTTTGATACAAAATCATAAAGTCAATGAATTACTTAATAATCGTGTCCAGTCAACTCTTCACAATTTATTTGGAATGGAGAAAATATTCTTTTATATTAAATTTTATAAAAATTTAACACATGTAGAAAATATTATATCGGATCAAATCGTTGTTATTAAATTAAAACAAAGATAATATTATTTTTAATGCTTAATAATAAGAAATAAATAGGCATAATCATATTTTAGCCCCAAGGACAATTAATTTTATAGTCATAATTGTAATTTATTATAGGGATCCCCAAATTCCAAACAAACCCCATCAATATAAACTCAAAAATCCACCAAAGAGCCACTTTCACCCCTTTCATAAAAAGGTCTCTCCATGTCCTCACCAAACCCCAAAGCTCCCACCACCACTCCACCGCCGCCCACCACCACCATTTCCGGCCACCGATTCCGGCCAAATCCCCACCCACTTCCTCTCCCAAACCCAACTCTCCCCATCACAACCCCAACAAATCTCCGATCATCTCGCCGGAGCAACTCGTCTTCCTCTTCCTCTTCGTCCTCGTCTTCCTTTTATTCCTCCCCTCATCTCAGCCCAACCACTCCTCTTCGAGATTATTCCTCCATCGCCGCCGTACCCTTTTCTTGGGAACAATTTCCAGGCATACCCAAATCATCAATTTCGAAACGTGATGTTTCCAATCCTCTCAAGCTCCCTCTACCTCCGATTGTCAAAAAACAGAGCAATTGGGATTTTACAAAAGGGGATCGATTTCTTCGAGATCCGTTCGTGGAAGCGTTGATTCAGTGCTCCAAGGATGGGGACGAGGTCGGATTGATTGGATCGAGGCGGCAGCGATCGAGGGGGCGATTTGCGGGGTATAATTGTAAGAGGAGTTGTGGCGTTGCTGAGAGTATAGTTTTTGTTCCTAGGATGAAGACGATTACCAATGCTGGGTATGATCCGATCGAGAAACGGAGAGGGTAAGGGTCGGGTTGGATCGGATTTCCCGGCCGTTGGATTCCTGCTTGCTGTGGTGGTTACCGGCGGTGATGATGATGATGATGATGATATTAATAATCGTGATGATCATGTAGATAAGTGATTTACTACTACTACTACAGTAATATTTATGCATGGTAAGAGTTTCTAGTGACTTTTTTTTGGGTTGAGTTTTGATTAGTGTCAATTGTATATGATTGCAAATTACTACTAGTAAGTTAAATTACCTAATGCTCTAGCCTCACATAACGATGAACGGTGTTGGCTTCTTTCAAAGTACAATTTATGATTTTTATATTTTTTTGAAATACGATAAGTCTAACTGGAGATGATTCTTTAATATTTATTTTTTAATTTAAATAAATATTTATTTTATTATCATTTGTTGAGAAGGATTGATTCAATGATAAAATCAATTTATTTATTTATTTTTGTTATTGATGAGGTCAGGAATTTGATATTTTTTAATGACAATAATATACATATAAGATCATACATATTTCATCTTTTCCTGACCCTGTACTCTATAATTATGTGGTTATTTCATTTTGTTTTGCTTGGAAGTCTATATCATTGGGATAAATGGTAAGCTGTTGGGAGATCATAGCTTGGATTTGCCTATGAAAGATGACATGTCTCTCTACTCTATCGATCTCATGTAGGAAACCCAACTCATTGCACCCATTTTTGTGGGTCACAAATTAGAGAGATCAATGGAAGCTGAGGGTGACATTGACCAATAATAGTACTGAAGGTTAGACTATATGAGACCACTCTGTTCTTATTGCACCTCACCTGCCTCGAAGGTGAGTGAAATTTGGCCTGAAATTTCTCAACTATAACTTCGACACTACTCCTAGCCGACTAGTTGTTCACGCTATGTATGAATGTGGGACCAAAGTTTTATTTTGAATGTGAAAGATCTTGATGATATATATATTGCTATGTCCATATTTTGTGGACCAAAGTTCTTTGAAGTGATTGTTGCAAGTCCTATATTAGGGTTCATCCTGTTATGATTTGTAACAGATCTTTAATATCTGTTCGGAGTTGATTTATCAATATTGTATTGAAGAAGATGTGATACTCAGTTCATGAGTTCGAATCACGCACGATGCATGAGGTTTGTGGCCATGAAAGGAAAATTAGTGGATACTCGATGCCATTCATATCAAAGCTCCACCGGCCATCTTTTTTGGGTTGATGGGGTTAATGTGCATGTGGAAGCAATTAATATTGTAATTGCATGTTCGTTGCATTATTTGTATGCATATAAATTCAGGGTAACTTCTGCATAGCAATTATGTCAGTAGTTGTCACTCAAATTTCACTCACTTCAGTATGTATCAATCTTGCCTAGAGATTAATTGTGTTTAAAATCAGTTCCACTGTGTTAAGCTAACAACTTAACGAGATATATAGCCATACTGGTAAAGTCGTAAGTATGATTGATGCGGATAACTGCATGAGATTAATGAATCCAATTTTCATAGATATATTTAAGAAGACAGACAGTGACTCGACCAAATTATGAAAGTTGAGTCCAGGCATGTGAATTCGCAATCATGAGCTTCTACTTTGAACATCGTTTCACTTAGTACAGTATACAGAATGACCTCCAAAAAAGCGCTCAGGTCAACAGTAACATGCACAAACTTGGGAAAACCACCTCAATTGACTCTTTCTAAGATGGCCCAGGTACCCATATAGTATAACTTATTTGTTACATCAAAACTTGATCGTAACACCGGTTAGACGACCCTGACACCACGAGGAAAGCGTCTGGTCCTAGCATAATTCTTCATTAGGAAAATCGGATAAAGGAATTGCAATAATTACAGTTTATAGATTAAAGTCCCTCTTACAAGTTAAAAAAAAATAATTACTTTTCAAAATGTTGAAATCCATTTTTTCAAAAATCTCAATTGTTTTTTTTTTTCTTAGAATTTGTGAAAAGAGTTGCAGTCTGCAAGTTGCAATTACTACTATCCCTATAAACCCTTAAGTAAAATCGGATTCTAATGTGTCTATCCAAGACGTTGGTCGTTGGGTAGAACCAAAGAACCTTACAGTCAAACACGTTCTTGTATCATCACGCGAACAGGTTCTACTTATGACTATCACGAGAGAAGACTGATACAAACAGGAATTCTTACATCCAAAATGGAAAACTGTCCCCTTGGCGTGCACGCTCACGCCATTTCGAGATCAATTCATAGTATAATAAAAGCGTAACTTGATATATCGAGATCCCCGGCCCGCGTTTCCTGTTCTTCATGATTCATATGCTTTTTGCACTGAGATTATGCAAGTTCACTTTTGACCTTTTTCTTCGTGACTATTTTATTTATTTATTCTTTTTTAATCTATTATATGTCATGGTAGAGAGACATTTATTAAGTGATAATTCATTCTTCCTTTTAAGTATGATGTTAGGAACTCATGTTTACATCACACAATATCCTCTTCACTATAAACGTAGTAATAGGGAATTGGGATAAAGTTAGGTATTCTCCATACAAAAATACGTGGATATGTAGTTTTATTTTACTCTTCCCGTCTTATAAAAGATATAACATATATGTATTTTGGATTATTTTATACATATAGATACAAATATCGTTTTCTTATCAAGACATGTCTGATTGTCCCGCAACATCCATTAAGTTAAAGTACGTAACTTACTCAACAATTGATGTTTCACGATAAATTTATAAAAGATTATATTTGATCGTCGTTGAACGCGTGTCAAACTTTATATCGATATGTGTGCAAATCAATCGGTTATATCATTCGTGGAACGGAGGGAGTACTTTTTGCCTATTCTATGCCATTTCATGTGTGAAATGCTTGGCCCCTTTATCATGGAAGAGACCATGCTGAGGGCCCAAAAGCCTCTTTCAGTCATGGAGCAAAAGCCCAACCCAAGATGCTATAATCTTGATTCGCAGGTCTACTCAATACGCATCGTTCAATTTTGAATTCGATCCAAAGCCCATTTTGCTTATTATTCCCATGGGTCGTGGGTTGCAAAAACTACAACCAACCGAAGTAGCAGCCATCACAAATTTCACAAATAATTGTCACATTTTAACAATTCAAAATTTAATTTTTTAACGAATCTTGATTTTTTAAAAGATTGGGAGAAATGTTGCAGGCTCCTTTTCCCCTTCTTTTCCATAGTTCCATTGTGAATTGTGAAGGGAACTAAAGTGTTCGTTCTTGAATCTATCCATGAATATTAGCAACAGGGGTTATTCATCGATGACAACACTAACTCCAAATAGGGTTATACTAAGGTTGGATTCATTTCGACTTGAGTCTGTTAGTTGAGTCGAATTCGACAAGAATTTCGAGCTCGGGTGAGTTTGACTCGAATTCGTCTCATGTGTTCACGAACAATACTAAGTTCAACCGAGTTCGAATTCGATCAAACGGTTCGACTGAAATCAATAAATTAACACTATTATATAAAATATTATAGAATTTTAATCATAAAACTGTTAAGAACCGTCTTACACATTGATTGCATTGAATTCAGCAATTTACTTTTGTTCTTAAAATTATATATGATTGGTCGTATTTCTTATTGATTCCTAATATAATGTTGATTTATAAGTTTGATAATATTCCCTCAATCCTATTCAAATTCCAATATTTTTTTTTTCATTCAATTACAACATTTATCAACTTTTTTCATACAAAAATAACAAAGTATCCCTACTTTATATCACATCAATTCACCCATCACCGTTTCTCTTTTTTTTTCCTCACCTTTTTCTCTCTCATATTCGCAAGGACAAATTGACATTCCTTCTAAATTCAGCACACATATAAATATGCGTATCGGATCAATTCGTTGTAATTTTATTGGGACGGTGGGAGTATCTATTATGCACATATAAGTAACAATTGTTTTATCTTTCGTGAGTTTTTTAAGAGTCGTAACTTGTAACAATTGCTAGGTTTGCAGACTTCTACTATGACCTTGCATCTAGCAGATATTTTGTTTCACTGGTTTTGTAAACAGCTTGGTGGAGATCATTGAATATGATAATATAAACTTATTTTGTTATGTGTTCCTTATTTGTTGTTGATTTTTTTAAAGAACATTTTTATTTAATGATGGGAATATGACACTTTCACCTTTTGTATATTTCGCTCATTGCACATACCTCTTTGTATTTATAAAATTAGCAAAAACCTCCCTTAGTTTTACCGTTGAACTTGATGAATGTGCACTCATTCTTCACACATTCGCATGGATCATTAAAAAATGAAGAAAAATATGATTTTCTTTCATATATAGATTGATATCATGACCAAATCGTATACCTGTGGGATGTGACAATTGAGTGATATCCTTTGTAAATATGCCACAGGTACACGATTTGATCATTATATCAACCTATATATGGAGGGAAATCACATTTTCTTTCATTTTTTTGATGATCCACGCGAACGTATGGAGAGTGAGTGCACATTCCCGTCAAATCCAATGATATAACTAACCATTACACATATATCCCATACTTCAGAGAGGTTTCTGCTAATTTATAAGTACAAGGGGGATGTGCAACTACCGAAAAGTATAACGGGTGAAAACATCATTTTCCCTTTATTAATTAAAAGAATGTTCCGTGTGAACTTCGATAGATTTTATGATGATGGGTAATATTACATGAGTATAACTTATAAACAATACTTAAACTTTCGAGCAACATCAATATAAATGGTTGGATACGACTTGATTGGACTCGACGGGTTTGACTCGATTCAGTATTTGACAAACTACATGAATCGTAGTTCAAAACTCAACGAGACATACTCGAATTCGGTTCGAACTCGAGTTTTTCAGTAGTGTTTGAGATCGACCGATGTTCGACTCAAAATGAAAAATCAAAATTCGATATTAAATTCATTGACATCTGATTCGGTTCGATTCGTGTATAGCGTAATTCCAAATGTTACAGAGGATGAATTTTAACATGGGATAATTGAGAAAAAAACTCAACGAAAATTACTCTTATATTTTAGTATTCTTTTTGATTTTTACAATTTATATATAAGAAACGACAATGTGCATGTATATGATATACAGTTCACTTCATGAATGTTAATGAATATCAAAACGTGAGTCAAATTTTTATCAGGCATTTTTGTCCGACTGGATTTCTTTTTTTGTTTTTGTGAATGTTGTTGATGGTTAATGTTATCTTCAACATGGTTATATGCTCACAAAGTACTTTCGTTTTTCTTTCCTTACCTACATGATGTAACATAAATGAAATATTCCAGATGGACTCGCCTAAGTCAATATCGAATCGGAATATGATGGACACAAAAGCAGTACAACGACCGACTAGGCAGTACAAATAAACAGATAATGTGCAGATAATATTCTAGCATGAGACTCTAGCGAGACAAGGTAGGTCCATTTCATTGTTTATTTATTCTTTTGTCCATGTGCGCACAATACTAATCTTACACAAAAAATTTCATCCAAATCCACAACATTAAAAAAATCATTATCGACACAACTATGCTGTGAGCACCATTTTCATCACTTTATGCACAATAATATCATATTATTATACAAGTAAGACCACGTCCAATGAATTGAGCCACTTTTGTATAATCATTGTTACATTATGAGGAAGAATAATATTTTTTTGTTTTATAAATATGTATTTTATATTATTTTATATGTATGAATATAAGTTTCGTTTTCATATTAAATCACGTCTGATCGTTCCGTAATATGTATTAGGTTGAAATACGTAAGTTAGACACATTGATATATCACGATAAATTTACAAAAAATTATTTTTAATTGTTGTTATACGTATGTCAAATTTTAAATCGACATATATGACAGATCAAAATATTGTAAAATTTATGGATCGAAGGGAGTATAATTTTATTATAATTTAGGTATGTCCCTCCAATGCTATCATATTACTTTTTAGTAATTTTATTTGGTCAATGATCACAAATTTGTTACATATATTTATTGATTTTTTTATTTTTTCATTGTTTGGGTTTTTCTTAAACATTGTGGAGTAGCCAAAAAATGTCAATTGGTATTTATAATGTCAGATATATCATTCAATTTATCTTTGTCAAATTTTATCATGTCAAATATTATCCTATTGTAATGATTTATATAAACATTTTTATTAAATTATATTATTTTTATTTTATAATTATTATAATATTTTATAATTATTATATTATTCAATATATAATTTTATGATCATATATATCAAGCAAAATAATATAATATTTTTAGTACCCTCGGAGGGTGCAGTTACAACAAAGCATTTGAAAACTCCATTGGACTTGTTCCAATAATTGAAAAAATTACAACAAAAGTACACTGCAACTCAACAGTCTCTAATCTCACCATTTCACAGTTCTTCAATCTCAATTTCACAGAGTCTCTGCAAAATTCCCCAATTCCTCAACACTTCTCTTTTTTGATTTCTCAGTTGAATTTTGCAGATGGAATCTGATGTTTCAATCACCAAAACCCTAATCCGACATCCCATTTGCTGATTGATTATTGCCGAATTTGGGATAGAAATTAGGGTTTCCTTTCTGGGGAATCCAGAGCTGTCTTTTCCTATTCAATCCCAAAAATTCATTCAAACTCGATGTGCCCATCTTCAATTCTGTGAAATTCAGCCTCTTCGTGTCATGGGTTTTGAATGAAAGTGCTGATTTTGCTCAAAGGCTTGATCTTTCTTGAATTTTCGTGTACCCATTTGGTTTGAGATCAAGTAGGTGTTGAGAATTTTTGGAGTGGTTTTTGCTTTGTTTTAATCCATGGCTGTTAGGGTTAGGTTTAGAAATCGATGGATTAGTGTCTTGGTAATGTTTTATACTGTGTTCAGTATGATGAGTGGATTAACATCAGCTACTGTGTTCGCGGTGATAGGCAAGAATGCTTCGATCGCGTTCGAGGACATTGCTGCGAACTTTGGTGAGTTTACTCACTGTTTTATTGTAAATATTGTGTTCACTTTCATGGTTTGTGGAAATTCTGTGATGATGTGTTTTAAATTGGTATCAAATGTTGTGTTTCAGCGCCTCCGGTGAATCCTACTGGTTTGTGCGGCCATCTGTATGAGGCGGACCCAATTGATGCGTGCTCGAACTTGTTAAACGACGTTAAGCCTGGCGGTACCAACACTTCTCCGTTCGCGATGATCATAAGAGGAGGATGTAGTTTTGAGGAGAAAGTTAGAAAAGCACAGAAGGCTGGTTTTGAAGCTGCCATTGTGTATGATAACGAGGATGGTGGCGGTTTAGTTGCAAGTAATGTCTTCCCTTCACATTTTGATTCTTCTGGTCGACTGATGTTAGCATTATGAGTCTGTTTTTTAGGAAACTAGAAATGGTACCTTCCTTGTTTCCTATGTCTAAACCTGATTATTAAGTGTTAATTTTGTTGTTATCTTTTCGAAGATCTTGTTTAGGCATTGGACTAAGCAGCCTTGATTTCAAACAGCATTTAGACGCTTCACTATATTAGACAATCTAAGAAAGTGGTGTTGGATTGGTTCAAGATATTAGCTCCTTCAAGTATAAGATACTATTACCTTGAGTAATATGTTATAGCTCTTACAATGTCATTTTGCAAAACAGTGGCAGGTAATTCCGCCGGCATAAAAATCCCTGCGGTGTTTGTTTCTAAAGCTTCTGGCGAGAAGTTGAAGAAGTATGTGGGCGATAGCTCGATCAAGATTTGGATCGTCCCAACTTTTGAAAATTCAGCATGGTCTATAGTGGCCATCTCTTTCATTTCCCTACTTGCCATGTCTGCAGTCCTGGCCACCTGCTTCTTTGTTAGGAGGCATCGCATTGGACGTGAGCCACCTCGTCCGAGGGTGAGAGAATTTCATGGGATGAGTAATCGTCTTGTGAAAGCAATGCCTAGTTTAGTATTCACGACAGTTTTGGAGGACAATTGCACTGCATCAACCTGTGCCATATGCCTTGAAGATTATAGAGTTGGAGAAAAGCTTCGAGTTCTTCCATGTGGACATAGTAAGTGATTTCTTCCGAGCCTTTTCAATTTAACGAATATATTCTCTATCTTGGGATGATTTATCTATTCTCAACAACATTTGAAAATTTCACTTGAAGCTGATTGAGCGTGCTGATAACGAATGGAAATTACTTACCTAGAGCTTAGTTTTGCCTTTTCAACTTCTTAACCCTTCGTGCGATCAACATATTAATTTGAATTCATTGTGATCACTATTGTCCACTGCTTAGCTGGTTTAGCCACAGGCTTATCTTATCCTATGAAGTCTTGCGTTCTTCTTTGTTAAAAGGTTAACTTCATTGAGCTCAATCTTACTCCATGTACGAAAAAGTTAGCTCTCTTTATTGCTTCTTCATATCATTTCTTTTTCTTTTGTACGTACCGGATTTGGGTTTCATGAACAATAATTCACGTTTTTTTGTTCCCGGCTCAATTATTTTCGGTACCTACCGGTTATTATTGCGTTCCTATGTTATTGATTCCTAGTATTTGTTTGGTATATGCCTTTTGTTATGTCAACATTGAGCTCTAAAAATTTAGCCAAATGGTGTTAAGTGGTCCAATTCCAACTCCTGAAAGCCTGTCCTGGTCAACATGCACTTGCATTTGCACCCTTTGAAGGTCCACCATGGTGGGTGGATTTGTTTGTTAGGTTCCTGATAACGAAGTTTCTTGGTTCCACTCTTCCTTTTTTTTCTTTTAAAATCTTCTTCTGAATTGAAGTTTGGCGCCATCATCTCCCTATTGCAGAACTTGGGTTAAAGGCTTTGGTTGGTTGTTTTATCGAGTTATGTTGCATGCTGAAAGTGTAGGAGGAGAAGGGCAGAAGCTTTTGAAATATTTGTGATTAGCTCTTCTATGTTCTCATAGGACTTTGTTCCATTACATAGGATCAGCTCGGATAGGACAAATATGAATAATGATCTCACATTTTTACGTCAATTGGTAGTTGGCTCACTCGCCTTTTATCCGTAATGGGGACTGTACAAGGGAGATATAA
Source organism: Drosera spatulata (assembly GCA_035668315.1). Classification (NCBI taxonomy): domain Eukaryota; kingdom Viridiplantae; phylum Streptophyta; class Magnoliopsida; order Caryophyllales; family Droseraceae; genus Drosera; species Drosera spatulata. The sequence continues at coordinate 32,721 of JAOVYX010006423.1, read as the reverse complement.
AGTTTTCTAACGGATATTAGTCTGTCCGGTTTATACAGCATTCGTGAAAACAACTTACAACTGTTGAATTCTTCTTCTGGGTTCATCTGAAATTGGCGGCATAAGGGACCTTTAGATGGACTTGATCCTTTCTGGAATCTGTTGATATACTGATGTGCAAAGTGCTTGAAGTTTGTATGCTTTTGTTGTCCCATATTTCTTTCCAGATGGATATTTGGAAATTATGCTGACCGTTGGGTTTTCTTGTGTTTGATAGAGTTCCATGCTTTCTGTGTGGATTCTTGGCTGACAACATGGAGAACATTTTGCCCAGTCTGCAAGCGTGATGCAAGAACTGTTAATGGCGAACCTCCGGCATCAGAATCCACCCCACTTCTCTCCTCCAGTCCAGTATCAGTGACTTCAACTGCACTCTCATCACCGAGATCTTCACATCGGTCATCGCCAGCGATCCAAATAGCTCCGCAGAGCCCACTTTCCCGTCCCTCATCCCGGCATCACTCCCTCTCCAACACGCCTCACATCCCTCGCTCTCAGCCCCCTTACTATCAGCATCCCCCTTCAGTGAGTGTCAGCCACAGCTCGTTCGATCTTAGGAACATGAACATGGCATCCTCCCGAAGATCTCCAGCTTCTCATCTCGTCTCTCCTCGTTCCATCGGTTACCCATCCTTGTCGCCACTCAACTCAACGTATATGTCTCCATACATGCCAAGCCCGAGTTATGGTTCTTCAAGTTACCTCGGTGTGTCTACTCGTCCACCAAACCCTCTTCGTCACAGTGAGTCCACAGCAAGTATATCGTCTCCTTTTGCCTCTACAAATTCTCTTCCAGGATGTTGATCCGGCTTCATCAATAACAGGGGGATCCGGTGATGATGTCTTAACAGGTGAAGATGGCATGTAATAATGTCTTTTGACTTCTAACTTGTATGGACTCCTGGCGTTTAATCTCTCAGTCGTGTGTTCTTCTGTAAATTTGTAGAGCGGGTTGTAGTCTTTTCTGCCATTGTTTCATGTTGTTCGTTTCGCTATAATACTCAATCTTCACTGCATCCCAGATTCCCAAGAGCGAACAACGTTGTGACATATACAGACTAGTGTCGAATTAGACTGGTATAGTCTAGTTGTATTCTGGAGCCCCTGTTTGTATAGAGATAAGATGGATCATTCATGTAGAGTGAAGAAGAGTCGTTTGTTGAAAGAGAGAGATTCGGTGGATGTAAGGATGGTTTCACTGGTCGATAAAATCATCATCCTCATTACGCTTTATGCATATAAATCTGTGTAATGGTGTTACATATTTTCAACATATGATGGGACATATTTGAGTCTGGTTATACAATCCAAACTATTTGATTTAGTAAATCATTAAAAGGAATTGGCATGTATACATATTTATATAAAATCGAACTCGAACTAACTCGAACTAGCTATGTAAGTGAGCGCAAAAAATACACGAACATCAATTGCAGTATCACTCCAAACGGATGAAAAGTTACATCTCATCTAGTTGTCAGTAATATAATATCACACTTTAAACGCTTGTTTTTTATAATAATGTGTTTAATGTTTGAAGATATATCGGTCTCATTTTGGACGATTACAATGTAAAATGCTCTCTTGTTATAAAGTGAAACGATACAATGTGATTTTGACTCTTAATCTCATACGTGTGAATATCTTCTTATCCTACACTTATGATTCATGTGTTAGAAATTACTAATAAAAGACTCAAATGAGAAATTAAAACGAAATCAATAGCTGATGTCTTTTGATCTCTTGATCATATAAAAAAATAAAAATAACTATCCATATAATTTTATCAATTAAAGAATGTTTGATCAAAAAAAATAAAAGATCAATTTATCACTTTTATTGAACCCAGTTACCCATAAACTCCACAAAACATCTTTAAACAAACCAAACGTTTAAAACATCACCCACGAAAACAAAAACCTCTATTGAATTCTCATTACAATTTTTTTTTCCTCAAACGTTGATTCACTATAAATGGCATTTCTCTTCAAACAGGTGATCTTTTTCCTTTCCCCTTCTCCTCTTAAGTCGTCGCCTCCTCTCCGGCGACTTTTTCCGGTGAGATCTCCGGCATCCTCCAAACACCGTCGATATCGCCGGCGGATTTCCCGCTCCGGCACCAGTTCTAATCAGGTCTCCTCTCTTTCTCCTCGCTTTCTCTTTCGATTCCTGATCCATTTCTCCTCGTTGTTGTTTAGATCTGATGATCTCATAATCGAATTGCTTGTTCACATTTCGAGACGCGTGTTGTTTGTGTTCGTTGAATATGTGATTCTGGTGTTGGATTCGACGTGCATTTAGTGAATTGAAATCCTGATTACGGATCTGTGGCGTTATATCCTCGTTTTCGAGGTTTTCTTCGTTGATCCGTTGCTATGATTGCATTAGGACAGCTGATCTGATGTTAATTTGCTGCAGGCGGTCTGTTTGCGTCGACGCGTATGAATTGGAATGTGATCGGAGGAATATAATTTGATGGATTGTGGTTTTGTTGAGGATTAATGTTATGATTTGGTGGATTCTGTGTTTTCTAACGGATAAGGATTGTAATTGGTGTAATTTGAGAAAGGATTTAGGTTATTTATTGTGAAGGTGATTTGAGTTTGAACATGAATCCTATTTGTGTTATCACATCAAGATAATGTGAAAGAGTCATCCTTATCCAATTCTATGTTAGTAATTAATTGCAACGATTGCAGTATTCAATTTGTTTCCCAATTTGTCTTGATCTTGTCTATAATAAGAGAATTTTACAAGGAGTTTTACATGTTTGAGCATCTTAGTATCTCCGAGTTTCCATTTGGGAAGCTTTTTTCAACATTTTATATCATAAGCTGGTAGCTTTTTCGTTATTGACATATTGGTTATCGTTTGGTTGTTTGATTTTGTGTAGTGGTTTTGAGTTTTGAGACATGAAGTTGGAAGATGGAGATGGTGGTAAAGTAGTGGGGCTCAGAAATGTGAGCTCTATCTGTTCGATCTCTGAGATGGACGATTTTGATCTCTCCCGGCTTCTTGATAAGCCGAAGTTGAATATCGAGAGGCAAAGGTCATTTGACGAGAGGTCCTTGAGCGAACTGTCTATTGGATTGAATAGAGGAAGCGTTGAGAATTTTGAGAATATGTATTCTCCTGGTGCTAGATCGGGCTTGAACACCCCAGCATCATCTGCTAGGAACTCATTTGATCCCCATCCTATGGTTGCTGAAGCCTGGGATGCTATTCGACGTTCCTTGGTGTACTTTAGAGGGCAGCCTGTTGGTACAATTGCGGCTTATGATCATGCTTCAGAGGAAGTTTTGAACTATGATCAGGTAATCCTGCATCCATTTCTTAATTCTTTTTCAATTTTTGAAATCTGTTTAGCTTAGTCTTTGGTAGTCTTAATAATATGCAAAAAGTTGTTTAATGTTGGCTTGTTGGACAGGTTTTTGTGAGGGATTTTGTGCCTAGTGCGCTGGCTTTCCTTATGAATGGTGAGCCTGATATAGTGAAGAACTTCTTGTTAAAGACGCTACAGCTCCAAGGCTGGGAAAAAAGAATTGACCGGTTCAAGCTAGGGGAGGGAGCTATGCCTGCTAGCTTCAAGGTTCTCCATGATCCTACAAGGAAAACTGATACTATAGTTGCAGATTTCGGCGAAAGTGCCATTGGGAGAGTTGCTCCTGTAGACTCGGGGTTCTGGTGGATCATTCTCCTTCGTGCGTATACGAAGTCTACAGGTGACATGTCCTTGGCAGAGTCGCCAGAGTGTCAGAAGGGGATGAGACTCATTTTAAGCTTGTGTTTATCAGAAGGTTTTGATACATTTCCTACTTTACTTTGTGCTGATGGATGCTCCATGATCGATCGAAGAATGGTAAGTTTGCTATGCATCCTCATTCTTAATCCTCATTTTCCAACTAACATACTGCTAGATGTGCAAATTTGCAATTACAATTGGATGCAATGGCTATCACGATTCATTATGTTAGTTTTCTCTTTTTGTTGAACTTTGTGATCCTTTTATGTAGGGAATTTATGGTTATCCCATTGAAATTCAAGCACTATTCTTTATGTCGCTTCGTTCAGCATTGTCAATGCTGAAGCACGATTCAGAAGGAAAGGATTTTGTTGAAAGAATAGTGAAGCGTCTTCATGCCCTAAGTTATCACATGAGGAGCTACTTTTGGCTTGATTTCCGTAAACTAAATGACATTTACCGGTATAAAACAGAAGAATACTCTCATACTGCAGTAAACAAGTTCAATGTGATTCCAGATTCAATCCCAGACTGGGTGTTTGATTTCATGCCCACTCGTGGTGGTTACTTCATCGGCAATGTGAGTCCCGCTAGAATGGATTTCCGTTGGTTTGCCTTGGGAAATTGTGTAGCCATCCTTTGTTCTCTTGCTACTCCTGAGCAATCGATGGCTATCATGGACCTAATTGAAGCTCGCTGGGAGGAGCTGGTTGGAGAAATGCCCCTGAAAATAACTTATCCTGCTATAGAAAGCCATGAATGGCGAATAGTAACAGGCTGTGATCCCAAGAACACTAGATGGAGTTACCACAACGGAGGATCTTGGCCAGGTTTCCCCTTCTTTTCTCTTTATCTCATATATTCATTTGGTCTGAGATTCTTCACAATGCATGACATCATAATCTACATTTGTTATTGGTTATTCGATCTACATTGGTTATGAGCAATTTGTGCTTTTCTTACTAGAAAGGAAAAAAAAGGCTCGCACAAAATAGCTTGTATTAGATGCCTTAGAATTTTCGAAGGGATGGACAATATGGATCCTCAGACTTTCACTCGTCGGCATAGTAGGATAGTTGGCAATGGTCCATCCTAATTTTTATCTTTTCTAGCGTGCTTTAGTTACTAGATTGTCTAAGTGTGAGTCAGCATATGCAACAGCTAGTTATCTCCTTTGATGTTGCTCCAATCTTTTCGTTTTGTGCTTGTCCTGATAAAAGTAAAGTTGATTAGCATATGGTCACATGTCATAGGCGCCTCAAAATTTCAAACAACGGGACCAAAATAGATCATCAGACTTCTGTAGTCAACATGAAACGTGATATTTAGCTACTGTCCATCCTACACATTATGTTTAATTGGTTCTGGGTGATACTGGCTTATCAGAAATGTTTGTAACTTGTTCTTGTCCGAGTTGCAAGGCCCCTAGAATTCAATTGGAGATGTTGAAATATGTTAGTTTGATGTTACATGTTAGCTGTTTGCACTTTGCACAGAAAAGTTGAGTCCAGCTTGAACCTTGAGGTCAGGTTATGGACGTCCTTTTAGGTGAGAGCAAGGTGGCTCTTGGACCCTGACTAAACCCGAGGATGGAAATAACCGGCGTGTGACATCCCCTATTGTACTCGGGATGATTCTGTTTAAGTTAACATCGTAGACTTGAGAGATACAGGAGTAGTTGGATCAAACCTTAAGAACCGAGAGATGTGCGAAATGATTGTGGATAAAAAAAAAAGGGGCATGGAAGCTAGATGCAGCAAATTAACTGATCCGATCGAGAACAGTTCAAGTATCTTATGTTTTAACCTTTGTCTGGTTTCTAGATCTCGCTTATCCTTCATTGTTATTCCCCTTGTCTTATTCTTGAATGTGATGCAGGCTTTTAGTCATGGATAATCTAAACCTTCATTTTCCATTCTGTTTCATTGCAGTTCTCCTATGGTTGCTAACAGCTGCCTGCATCAAGACTGGCAGGCCTCAAATTGCAAGACGAGCCATTGACCTGGCAGAAAGCCGACTTCTCAAAGACGGTTGGCCAGAATATTATGATGGGAAAGTGGGTAGATTTATCGGTAAACAAGCGAGAAAATTCCAGACATGGTCTATAGCAGGATACTTGGTGGCAAAGATGATGCTTGAGGATCCGTCCCATTTGGGAATGATTTCCCTGGAGGAGGATAAGCTGATGAAGCCGTTGATTAAGAGATCGTCGTCGTGGACATGCTGACGAGTAAAACAAGGCAATATTTAGGGAACCGTGAGTCTTACCTATTTGAAGTTTATACAAACATGTCTAAACTTCCATTCTCCATCCCATACAAAGATATCTAGGAAGAATTATACACATATTAGAGTTATAGGGGAAAACCAAAGAGAAAGCATTGACTGCTCGTCGCCAGTTTAGTCTCATTCGAAGTCCGGTCTTTTGTAAAATAGTGTATCAGGTGTGACCAGGGTCTTGCGACCAGGAATAACAGATTATGTCATTGACATTTTACTTTTAGAATTGTAACCAGACACTTGATAATCATAAGCTGATATTTGTATCATCTTGGTTGTATGTTCAATGAGGAAATCAGGAAATTGAGCTCTGATAAACCAGCGCTGCGATACTTGATGGCTTCAATGAGGAAATCAGGAAACTGAGCTCTGATATCAGGATTTTGATATTGGCAATGCATTTTGGTTTCCAAACGTGGCCACGAAAAGAACTACCTCAAACCAAATACTGTACCAAGAGATCTCTCCAACGATTTACTTGAGCACAAAAGTGCAGCATAACTCACAAGTGAGTTACTGATCTCCGCCATCCGAAACCTAAGCAGCAGTGACGAGGATCCTGTTGAAGCTGCATTCTTCCTGCAACATCCTTCGCTCAAACCTAGTATCCTGTATTCCACTTCTTCGCATCGATGCCGAAGAACATAGCGCCCCAACGACCCTCCAGGCTGCAGGGTACATTTCACTGGTAAAAATGAGACTGTTCTTGTGTTTCAAAATGAGACTCTGATTAAACACAGGCAAGAATAGAAGCAATCAAGGCATTTACCCTCCAAGTGCGTGTTTCACTTGATGATTCTCCAATTCGGTTTCCTGGGCCTCTTTGGGCTGATTGTTTGGGCCACGATATAACTGGGGCCTCAAAAACTCTTGCCGCCCACTATTAAGTTGAATCGAACTGATCCAGTTACACATGTTTCTCCCCCTCCATCGCTTTCAATATAGAAAGTGACGCTGAGATTATAATATCCAACAAGGCAACATGTGCAAATACTGCTACTAATCCTTTCAATCCTGGTGAAATCAATGATTCTCTCATTCTCCAATCCTATTGATATCATGATAATTGACCTACATGATCCTTGTATCAATATGTATCATTATCGTCTCAATTTTATCCCATCCGCGTACCAAACTGTCCACAGCCAAAGTGGACAAGAAGGCCATGAAACCTTACTCTCACTCCACAGCACATCTGAATTGAATAGTCTGCAAAAGGGCCACTCTATGGTGTCCACTGTACAACAGTACATCAAGCACAAATCAATTTCAATTCCTAAAACCCTAATTTCTCCCTCCTCTCAAAAACCCTAAACCCTAGCCCCCAAAATCTTCCACCCTCTCATCTTCTCTCTCCAATCCCCACAAACCCTTTTCATCTTCCCGCCTCAAACCACAGTTCCCCTTCACTGAAATGCTAAGCAATGCAGAAATTTCTCCGTCGAATCCCAACTGGGTCAACTTCTAACTCAACCCAACTGGGTCGATTCGCCTCCCTTTCATCATTTTTAGGGTACCCAAATCGCCAATTTGAATCCCAATTGCAGCCACGGAGCCCTATCATGCTCAGGCCCCTGCGTGGCGGCGCCGTGGTGGGTGGTGGTGGTGGTGGGGTTTGTAGAATGTGTCGATGTAACTTTGATTATAATTATGGGGTGAAGTTGAAATTGGGTTTGAACAGGCCGTGGGTTGCTTTGAAGGAAGCGAAAAGTGGGTTCAGGGTTGCTTGGGTTCATACTATTGCAGGTGATTTCGGGCCGAAGGCGGTGGGGGTGGCGAATGAGGGCTTGGTGAGTTTAGTCAATGGGGAGAAAGAAAAGGAAAATGAGAATGTGAAGGAGAAGGAGAAGGAGAATGAGGAGGAGGAGAAGGGGGATGATGGTGGTGAGGCGGGGATGATGGCCGCGAGGTTGAGTGGGAGGCGGAGGGGTTCGGGCATTAGTGGTCTTTTGGGATTGTCTGTGAATCCTGACTTGCTTAAGGTTCCTGGAGTCGGGCCGAGGAATTTGAGGAAGTTGGCTGATAAGGGTATTGCTGGTCTTGATCAGCTCAAACAGCTCTATAGGGATAAGGTATTGTGTTGTTCTGTTGGATAACTTGGACTTGGTGGTTTTTTTGCTACGTGTATTGAGAACTGATGGGTTCTGCTTTGAATCTTTATGGTAGTTATATTGTGTTTGTTCTGTGGAGCATTGTCGGATGGTGATGGAAATCTTATTGTAAACCTGAGAAGGAGAATATAGCTTGTTCGTAATGTTCTGTTTGGTGCTCGTTATTGTGATAGGAGCTTGTGAGTGCTAGGAATGCGGTGTACTATTTCTATGTGTGAATAATGTCAAGATTGTTGAATTTTCACCAACAACGCTTAGTGAAGAAATATATAACTTCATGGTTGTGTTCTGCTTTGAAAACCCTTCATAGAAAGGTTAATATGTGTTTGATGGGCTGGCTTTGTTGAATTTTTGGTGTCCTGTTTGCAGTTTCGTGGGGATTCAAGTACTAAGATGGTTGAGTTTCTACGAAGCTCAGTGGGGATCATTCACAGGAATCATGCAGAGAGTATCACCACTTTCATCAAAGAGACTGTGGATGACGAATCAAAGGAGGAGGATGCAACTTTAGATGTAAGGCCACAGAAGAAGAGAATCACCTTCTGCGTTGAAGGGAATATAAGTGTAGGGAAAACAACTTTCCTGCAGAGAATCGCAAATGAGACTCTTGAGCTGCGTGATCTGGTCGAGATTGTTCCTGAGCCAGTCAACAAATGGCAAGATGTAGGACCTCATCATTGTAATATACTGGATGCTTTTTATGCTGAGCCGAAGAGATATGCATATACCTTCCAGAATTACGTTTTTGTGACGAGGGTCATGCAAGGATGGGAGTCGTCCAATGGAGTGAAACCCCTCAGGCTCATGGAAAGAAGTGTTTTTAGTGACCGCATGGTAAAAGATTTTTTTCTTGAAGCATCAATTTCACTGTGATGATTTTCTAGTGTATTTCACTAATCTAGGGAGACAAGCGAATATTTATATTTTGATTTTCATTAAGGTGTTTGTGCGAGCTGTTCATGAAGCAAAATGGATGAATGAGATGGAAATAAGCATCTACGACTCATGGTTTGATCCCGTGGTTTCAACCTTGCCTGGTCTGGTTCCCGATGGTTTCATCTACCTGAGAGCCAGCCCTGACACATGCCATAAACGCATGATGCTACGCAACAGATCTGAGGAAGGCGGAGTGTCCTTGGATTATCTTCGTGATTTACATGAAAAGCATGAGAGCTGGCTTTACCCCTTTGAGAGTGGAAACCAAGGCGTGCTGTCTGTTAGTAAGCTGCCCCTCACCCATGACAGCTATTTGCCCCCCGATATTAGAGATCGTGTATGCTTCTTGGAAGGTCCTCATATGCACTCGAGCATCCAGAAGGTGACTACCTCGTCAGTTTTTTTTTTTTTGGCATTTTCGTTTTGCTCTGCTACTGACATTTTGTTTGCTATTTCATAGATTCCTGCTTTGGTTCTTGACTGTGAGCCGAATATTGATTTCACCAAAGATGTTGAAGCAAAGCGACAGTAAGTTACCAAGTACCCTTTTTGTGAACATCACATTACTCGTCTGTGCCATGGGGCTCCAATTCCATGCCTAACCTGAGTTTTAGCATGTTGTCCCTGAGGAGTAAGTTATTCAAAGCCATCATGGTGATGCCTGCCCGCATCAATTTTTTTCACTGGTCACACTAAGATGGACGATGTTTGTTAGAGAGGGTAGACGATGAAATGCGTACGAATCTGAAGCTACATAGAACTGGACACTGATACTCAAGGCTATAGAAAGCATTTAAAAGTCTGGCACATAGCTTTATTTAGTTTCGAAGGGCAGATAGATTGGGTTTCTGTATGTTTAGACAACTTCTATGAATTTGAGTTACTGAGGGAGGTCTTATCAAAATGATCGATCAATCGCTCCTTTTAATTAGTTCTGAATAGCGAATAGATCAGGTCTCTATATGTTCAGACAACTTCTATGAATTTGAGTTACTGTCAAAATGATCGATCGATCACTCCTGTGAACCCATTCCGTTTCTGATGGATGCTGTTTTTCTTTTGAAGCTATGCTCGCCAAGTTGCGGAGTTCTTTGCATTCGTAAAGAAGGACAAAGAGGTTGTGGCTCCTAGAGTTGGCGGAGGTGCTGAAAAGGATAGCTACGGGCATGTTCCGATGCCCCAAGTTCCCGGATTATGGGTTCCTGATGGGAACCGTTTTCCCGAGCTGCCCCTCAATTCTCTCGATTTCACAAGGGGCATGTCTCATCTATCTGGTTAGCTTTTATCCTGCTTTGTGCCTACGTGGATCCCTTCCGACATACGGAGGTACCGTTTTGTCCGCTGTGTACCTCTAAGTAGCCCGTTTGACATAGGTGTTTGCTTGGCGTTTTTTACCCGCTAACTTGTAGTCTGTAAAATACGTTTCAACTCCTGGAAAGGGATTCAGATTGTGTACTCAGATAGATGCTGGGTTTTTTCTCTAGTTAGTTCTCAGGCTGTAAAAAGTGTTTGTAGTGGATTTCTTGTAGTCTTAAACGACTCTTATGTTGTTGGCTTCTTCGTTTGCATCACAATGCATTGTCACTTGTTGTGTTTTGCTATTCATGTTTACAGCTTTCCGACGTAGGATTACTGTAACATTTCGGCAGTTGTCTGGAAGACGAGTTCTATCAGCAGAGTGGAAGCAATTCCGGTCTTTTGAATGTGATTTTTGGTTGAGATGGTCGTGTATTTTGCCACTGATATGTTATAATGTTACTGCCAAGAAGTGATAGCGGCATTGCTTGGGTTCTAAGGATGAAACTTGCATATTGTTATCACTCTCTCCTATCAACAACTCATTTCTCCCAAGCATGTTAACCATTCGACATGTATATGCAAGTCATAGACCAAGTTGAAGTTGTAAAATCACGTACATTAAAAGAACTTTCATTGGTCATAATAGATAAATCTCTTAAGAAATGTTAGATCTTATTATTTAAAATTATAAAAATCAAAATCAATAATAAAAATAAAAAATCAATAATCAAAAAAAAATTTCATGTGATTAAAATGATTTTTTTAAAAAGGGATCTTGAGTAAAGTATTCTGATGAAACAAAAAATATAATCGAAAATCATTTTTTTATGATTTTTTTTTCGTTTCTATTCCATCCGTTTAAGATCAGAAATTAACATCAAATATTTATATTTCATCAGACAATAAAATAAAAACAAAAACAGAAAAATAAAAACAATAACCATACCAAATTATACTTAGAATTTCCATTGTTCTGTGCCATAAGCTGTATGGTTCGTTTACCTTTGTTAATTTGTGTTACACAAACTCAAATACTTTTTTTTGAACTCAATAGTAATTTTTTGTTTCCTTTCAAAAAAGATAAAACAATAAAAACAGGATAAAAAGACTGTAATAACTGCAGTTTGCAGGTTGAACCTTTTCACAGATTTTAAAAATTTATTGTTTTTAAATTTTGAAATCCATTTTTTGAAAATCTCAATTATTATTTTTTAAATTTATAATCTATAAACTGTAATTATTGTAACCTCTGTAACCCAGATAAAAGATAGACCAATATTTGATTCAAAAAATAAAATAAAAATTTGATATACAAAAAAAACAAAAAAAAAACGTTCTTCCAGCCTTGCTGTTTTGAGCCCTAGCTTTCTCCTCCCGGCGAGAGAACTCACTGCCGGTGACAAATCTTCTGCTTCTTCTCCGTCGCCGCTGCTCGGCCAACAATGGAGGCGGTGGTGGTAGACTTGGGATCGAAGCTCCTCAAAGCAGGACTCGCACTCCCCGACCACCCACCTTCCCTGGTACACCCACTCTTTCCCCCCTCTACATTATTCTCGTAAAAAAATGCGATATTTTTTCATCTGGGTATTTTCGGTTTTTGCAAATCTTTGAGGGGGCCGAGAGGTGAGATATCAATTGGATATATTTGTTTGTGGGTGGTTCCAGTTGGGGTTTTATTGGGCTTGAGTTGTTGAAAGGGAGCGTGTTTTTGGGTCATTGTGTTGTGGGGATTTGAGGGCAGTTGATGTTTTTGGGGTTGGAATTGTGGGTTTTGATCTTGGGGATTTAGAAAGCATGTTGTCTGCTAGGTTAGTGTTTAGTGTTTAGGGTTTAGGTTCAGAGGTTTTGAAACTATGAAGGAAGCTATTCGGCTTGAACTTGTGCTTTCACAAGGAAGTGGCTAATGAAATCTAGGGTTTGAATTCAAGGTTTATGTCTAGGGTTTAGGGAGCATGTTGCCTGTGCGTTTGGAGTTATTAGGAAAAGAAACTTGTCTAGGTTGGGGATTTCGTCTCATGGTTTCTTGCTTTCGACCTATGACAATGAGCACAGCAAGGGCTGTTGCTCATCAAGTATTTGTTCAGGTATTTCTTAAATTCTTCGTAGCTATGTGGCATTCGGCAGAATGTCACTTGAGATGATGTTTGACAGAAGGTTACTTTTTTTTATATGCTTGGTAGTAGCTTCCTTCTTGGAAAGACCAAGCTCTTAAACTTCGTGTTCTTGCATTCGTCCTTCTTATCAACCTATATTTGTGGGAGATGGAAATGGTGGTTTCTTAGCAGCGTACATGAAAAGAAATCGTGCTACATATAATTCATTTTCTCATCTGTTTATTTTATGATTGATTCATGTCCTTTCCATTAAATGAGAACTAATTTCTTGAATTTCTCAGATTATTCCTACTCAGATGAAGAGAGTGCCTGAAGATGAGACATTCGATGATAATTCAATATACGAGGAAGTTACTGTTGATCCAGTTGAAAGAGGCTTCATTAAAGACTGGGATGCAATTGAAGATCTTCTGCATCATGTTCTCTACACAAGCCTCGGGTGGGAGATCGGTAATGAAGGGCAGATCCTATTCACTGATCCCCTTCTTACTCCAAAGGTTCTACATGATTTTCTTCCTTGTCTTTGTCTTGAGGTTTTCACTTTTAAGCCTCGCTAATATCTTGATAGCAATGAGACTTTGGCCATGTTGGCTTCCGTAAAGTTGTATTATGAACTTTGACTTGGCTGCTTCCTTTGTAAAATGTTCCTTCCCTTGAATTGTTAGGAGCTCTTACGTATGACATGCTATTAAACTTACCTTTCTTTTATCAGGCTCTCAGAGAACATTTGGTCCAATTGATGTTTGAAAAGTTCAATGTGTCTGGCTTCTATGCTTCAGAGCAACCTGTATTATCTCTCTATGCAGCTGGCCGCATTTCTGGTTGCTCGGTTGATGTAGGTCATGGGAAAATTGGTACGTTATTGGCAATTTTGTTTTGAAGTTCTCTAGTCATTAATCTTCTCCTATTTCTCTCTTTCAATAAATAAGAAACTTTCATGTATATATTCACTCTTGCTATCCCTTTATTTATTTTCATAACTCAGGTATTTTCCTTCTAATTATTTGTCATCATCAGATATTGCACCAGTGATTGAAGGAGCAGTTCATCACATCGCGTCAAGAAGATTCCCCATAGGTGGTGCTGATTTAACCAATTTGCTTCTCCAGGAATTGACCAAATCCAACCCTATGATTAATCTAAATCTTAGGGATGTTGAATCTCTCAAAGAGCAGTTCGCAATTTGTGCTGATGATGACTTAGCTTATGAGAAAACTAAGGTATCATGTCCGAATGAGGAGCACACTCTGCCAGATGGACAGGTCTGTAAGCATTGTTCTTGAATTTATGGTTTGGTGTCTGGTGTCTCCTTAGATATCTTAACTTATCTAGCTGATATACTTAGGTGATAACTATTGGGAGAGAGAGATATGCCGTGGGAGAAGCTTTATTCCGACCTTCTATATTAGGTCTTGAGGCTCATGGAATAGTTGAGCAGCTGGTTCGTTGTATATCAAGTGTATCTTCTGAGAATCACCGACAGTTGCTTGAGAACACGGTTCTTTGTGGTGGAACGACTGCAATGGCTGGTGAGCTACCTTGTTTACCACCTCGCTTCTGGTGCATAAGTTGAAGATTACTTTCTCGCTTGCTCATTGATGTTTTTTCTTGTTGCTACGTCTGTTTTGGATTCCTACTCATATGAAGGGAGTATCTTTTTTTACAGGTTTTGAGAACAGATTCCAGAAGGAAGCTATTTTGAGTTCATCAGCCATTCATCCTTCTGTTGTAAAGGTGTGGTTTCACTGTGAAAACCTAACATTATAATTTTTCTCATTCCTTTTTTGTTCGGTTTTATGTTGTCCTCTGTGGTTTTTGTGTACAAGTGCTGCGTCTGTTTTGTTTCTGTTTTTGCTTCATCTTGTAAATCTGTATTGCAGCCTCCGGAGTATATGCCAGAAAACTTGTCAATGTATCAAGCATGGATGGGTGGTGCCATACTCGCCAAGGTTGTCTTCCCTCAGAACCAGCACATAACAAAGGCAGACTATGATGAGAATGGTCCGGCCATCGTCCATCGGAAATGCTTCTGAAACCATATAACTTAAAATCAGATTCGTATCTTCTGCATATGGAGGAACGATAGTAATCAATGCGGTACCGGTCAACTTCTCTGCTGGTTCTTTCACAAAAGCTCGTGTGTCGCAGGATCTTCTGTTGTAAATTTTGTGTTGGTATTTCCTAGGATTAAGAATACTTGTAGCCAGGCTGTGGAATATAACTAACTGCTGCTTTGTAAGAATGCGGTGAAAACTAATCGACTGGACGCTCTTGACTAATGATTTGTTCTTTGTTCTGCTAGAAAATGTGCCAAACCATCTAAAATTTGGAGAACAGTGTACAATGGTTCACTCTGCAAAAATTTGCTAACATTAAATTTATGCATATGCTTCACTATTACAGCTATGATTCTTGACAGGACTTTAAGCTCCATGCTGGTTTTGAGCTCAAAAGTATCTAGCATTGCTACGAGAACCCAGAACAGTTTAGACCACAGTAGTAAAAAAAATCACCTACTTGTTGCCAGCGATGAAAAACTCTGATTAGCTATTATAATCGAGCTTCGCAAAATGGAACACGTTTTTTTCGTTTCTAGCTTTAGAATTTACAATGATTTCTACACAATTGAATATGCGACCAACAACTATCATCATCACGGACACCACCGGGACCTCTGCCAAGGTCTCGAATCAGTATCAGTAAGTGCGGCTGAAGGTTCTGTCTACTAGCAGAAGGGGCAGAAACGACCACCTAACTACAGGCTCATCCTTGTTCGTTCTTTCCAGCAGAAAGAACTCGATGCAGATCAAAAGCTTCCCCTTGATCTCCATTGAATGACCTAATTTCCAAGCAGCAAGCCGTCAGCTGTCTGAGCATTTTCTCCAGGTACGAATGCAACCAATTCCGTGTCTCCTTGATGCTCGGATTTGCTGATAGTATCATGGCATTGAGGGTGTCGGCAACAACTTCTCGTTGCGAGTCCTGTAGGAGATATCTGACTGAAGATTTCCGAGGGTCCTCATATGCAAGCAGTGCAACCGTGTCCTGATTCACAATGGTAAGTGACAAGTCAGTAAAGACAATCGAAGTTGGACAATCGGACCCAAACTGTGATACGGCCTGGTTTCTAGTACACTTGTTCACGGTCCGTAGTTCATGAAATAGATGGCTGAGCTCGCCTAGACGATATTGGTTACCGATTCATTATCAATATCATTTCAGCAATGCAGCATGCCAAATTCCTCAGTGAGTGCCATTTTCCATGGTAAAACCCAATCCACAATACGAGACACCAGTTATATAAAGAACTTATGTCCATTCCAAATTTGGAAGGGATGTACCTTGAGAAGCACTTCGAAATCAGCAACATCATAATATCTAGTGAACTCTTCACGCCCATATTTGATAGCTTCTTCTAGCTCGCCAAGCTGAGAATCACACATGAAGGTTAACAGCATCGGAAGGAAACAACAGAGCATGCATGGTATAAACAAGCAAGCACTCGCATCATCAGAGCCAAATATCAAGGATTTTAAACACATCAGATCCGGAGAGAAAATAATAGTAATAATTAGAGATGGGTCGAGATGATTCAAGATATTATGAAAAACAAACACAAGATTATGGAGATTGGACTCCTCAAACATACCACATAGGTTAAACCACATGACCTAGGAAGACAAAATAGGATGCAGAAGTATAATAATATCATCCAACAAAGACAGATTCACCAACTACCAGTACAAAGAGTAGGCAAAGGCTCTTACCCTGACCAGTTCGATGAACTTCTGACAGTGAAGAAGAAAGCACGTAGCTGAGTTATTATCCTGCAGAAAGCGAAATCTACGGTCAAAGAAATCAAAATTCATCATAAGATAAATGGAAGGTGGTCCATTGTAAGAATCGAAGCATACATAAATAACGAGTTGTGTAAAATTCAAAGCTAAGTATAGTCAACCCTTCAACAAGTAGATATTAGAAAGAGCATGCACTCAAGAATCCTCCAATAACAAGCCAAAACGATGGACTAGGCAGAGTACAAGCACATCAGAGAAAGAGCCACGCAGCTCAAGAATCGAGATTACACACCACAAAGATTCAAACGTACATCTAAAACAGTTTTGGGAGGTGAGCAAGTAAAAGTGTAAAACAGCACAGGCACACTGGAACGCAGCTTCTATATCTTCCCTTTGAAAAGGGAGAGAGAAGTTTTGCGCATGATTAAAATAACATCCATAAGATCCTAGAAAATATAAGCCGGTAGCTGGCTTGTCGGTGATCAGAGAGATGTATGTGCAAGATTCACATGCCAATCAGTTGTTTAAGATGGAAACCAAAGAATTGTGGTCAGCCTGGGATGGAGGCAGTATACCGCCACTGGTGATTAAGAGCGGGACATGTAAACAACTACAACTCTAAAACTACGAAAGTACAGGGGAATATATCTTCATTAGTGAGAAGAACCCACACAGCAAATACAGCAGATAGACAAATCACAGCTGAACCCAATAAATAAAAATAAAACGAAAAGTATAACAATTGAAACCCCACCTGGACAATCTGTGGATACCATTCCCGAAGTTTGCCAAATACAGCATCAATCTCCCCTCTCCTAATTAACTTCATCAACACAAACGAGTTAATGCTGGATCTCAAAGCCACTAATCATGCTGGGATGGGGCGGACGTCTACAGATCACATCAAATCGATAGCTCTAGTATTAACAGTGCTAAAAACAAAGTTCATGGGTCTGAGCTTTCGCAACTCCACATGGTTTTCCCTACAACTGCACGATTCTGCCACAATTGGTTGAATAATGCAGTTAGCGTTTCCTGACAGTTCACTATATGCATCGAGTTGTCAAAAGAACTGAGTAGACCAACCAAAATCCCTTCCTTCTCCCTTATGGTATTGTTACAAAGTGTTTTGACTTCACTTTCTCGCAAGACATCTCACAATTGTTTCTCAACGAGGGCCAAGGAGTAGTTGAGGTTCGTAAGGCGTAGAGTATCTCCATCAGAGTTAGGCAAGTACATTGGCTGGTCCGTATTCCAGTAAAGTGCATCCAGTCTCAAAAAAATAAAAAGGTTACATATTGCATCAAATGGTCAAGGAAGATCACAACATGATCATCATTTCACTGATGTATGGACCGGACGAATCATCCAAGGATATACACATACAGGGTGTCGACAGAAGATTTCTGCTAATGGTAAACTTGGAAAGTAAAGTCCAACGTGCTACATGCAAATACTATAACACGATTCGCATGTGAAAATGTTTACAGAGTTCATGTTAAGAATTAAACGAATGGCTGAAAGCACAATGCCTGCAAAAGTACCTGGCGAAGGGTTTTCCTGTGACCTAATGCATAGAGAATTTCTGGCTCACGGCCAACTTGTGGGACTGATATAGGAGGCACTGAATTTCTATTAGCCATGTCAAAGGAATTGAGTGTCTCCTCATATCCATAATGTAGCAAGTATGTGCGGATCATTCTGAAAATAAATAAATAAATAAATAAATCAGTGGAAAATATTAGCAAGGCCAAAGCCATAGGTCATGAAAAGGTGAGTATTGATATATCATTTTCTTAATCATCCTATGCCAGCAACGAAAAGAAAATGTAATAAGCTATTGACTTCATTGAACTGCCACTAAGACCTTACACCAAAGAAAAAAGTATACACCGCATGATGTCATGAAATAAGAAGTACGGAATTCTGAGAGCCAAAGTGAAACCAGTAACTACAAGCAGAAAGACCCCTGTGTATAGCACAAACCCAGCCTAATAGCCATGAACTAAAATGAGCGACAAATATATGAGCGCTTGAGCACCTTACCCATAGTCCACATGTTCTTGAAGAAACACTGTTTCAACCAGTTGTTGTTGCTTTACTCTCTCCTGAGCTTCATATGCCTATCGAAAACAAATGCAATTAAGAAAGGGACCTCAAGAAGATGCAAAAGAAATTAGCTACCGGCTCTCAAGAAATATCCCTGAACAAGAAGTTTCTACAGGATCTAATCTTCACAAGAAGTTTCAGAGATGAAAAGTTGCAGAGTTTTATCCACACCATATATAATAATGATGTAAGACGAACAGGAATTGTGAAAATCATTCCAAGA
Source organism: Drosera spatulata (assembly GCA_035668315.1). NCBI lineage: Eukaryota > Viridiplantae > Streptophyta > Magnoliopsida > Caryophyllales > Droseraceae > Drosera > Drosera spatulata. The sequence continues at coordinate 14,071 of JAOVYX010006423.1, read as the reverse complement.
ATATAAGACGAAAGAAGAAGGTAAAAGTTGTGAGGATAAAGAAGTTACAAATGTAAATGCATCCTTCACCAGATAGCGAAAACATTCATTAAAAAAAAACATAAAAGGGAAGGAGAGTAGACACACGCAAAACCCCATGGGTAACAAATGCGCTACAACACGGGAAAAAAAACAGAAGGCGGGGGAATCAACGAACCTTAATTGTTAATGAGTACATGATATACGATCAAGCAAGGTAACACTTTTGATAACAGTGGAGAGCCGAATACATGTTTAGAACACAAAAACAATGAGCTACGAGATGGAGAACCTTACGTTTATGTCAAATACAAATGGATCCTTCCCGAAGTTAACAACCACCCTGCGAGAAAGATATAATACAGAAGTTTACCTATCTTTCTGGTAAAGAGATGGAGCAAAGAATTTGTACATGACATCAATAGCCTCTAAGGCAGTAGCAGCGGATTGGGTTAAACAGCTCATAAAATAACTCTACATATAGAAAGACTCATAAAATAAGTGCAATTTGCACTGATTTGCGCTGATTCATGATTCATCTCAAATCAATGGCCGCGGAAGTATGTTCACACTTATCATGAAGAAAGGAAGAACAGAAAATATGAACATATGATTTACTTATCTAATAAAAATAGAGAACCAAAGAAGAGCAAAGTAGCTTTCAAGTGCAACATACTCCTCATTTGGGCTGTGAACAGCAACGGTTGGATACAAAGGACCCTTCACATCCTTATACAGACTACCAACAATGGCCCCATTCTTCCTAAAAACACAGGGCAAACCCATGAGACCAGGACAATAATAAAAAAGGACAAAGATCTACGGATACATGACAATCATTAAAAAAGACCATAAAGCTACAGAAATATCCCAAAGACTTCACTCCACTTCATCAACTCCGCATGAAAACCAGCAAGTGCCTTACGTGAAGAAGATTAAAGGCGAAAAGGTTGCGCCAACTGCATAGTTAATCCCACAACCAACTGTATCCCCGGTGGTGTAGGTTGGGGCAAAAGGTTCTCCTTTTCCTTGTCCCCGATAAAGAAAACCATCATCACCATGGTACCCGTAACTGTTAGCCTCCCACCTGATTAGTTGAATGAAATATTAGCCTCCCATAAATCAAAAACATGTTTCTGTCCATGAAGATTTCCACAGAAGCAGATCTTAAAATAACTACACAATGAAGGTAAAAGTTTTATGTGTACCCTGGCACAAAATAAAATGAAACAAGGCAATTCAAAGATAGAAAAGGCTTAAGCTCATCATCCAACATTCAACTGAAGTCATAGTTCGAGTGCATTTGAAGAAGAGTCAAGTATTTGTAAGTCTACCTAGCTCTTAAAGTCGGCTATACCATGACACAACTCACACTCCCCCAACTTCATCCAAAGAGAAAACAAGAGGTTTCTTCGATGTGTTGTACCAGTCACTAAGAACCCCATGGTTCTCCGCCAACAGATGCATTCTTTCTCTGCATCCCCGTTTCCCTAGAAGCTAAGGGGAAGACAAATAATAGGAATAACACTACTATAGAATGCAAAGTTCAAGAACAGCTAATCCAATGTTTCAAATCCTGTACAAGACCAAATTCCCTAAAAATGACATTTCTTTTTATGATTTAAATATATGAATTAAGATACTATCACGCCTATCTATTGTTATCCAAGAGAAGAACACACAGATACCCATAAGAACAATAGAAAGAACCTATCAAGTTTATGACATTCCCACAGTTTCTTGCAGACTCCAAGGTGGTTTCCCCAAATTCTAACATTGTCACTAACCACTTTGCTTGTGGCCACATTTCACTAGTATTTCCACATTCTACAAAACATGCCACTATTCATCCTATCGCCTATCATGTATCGATACTCGATCTCATTCGCTCTCGACAACTGTCCAACTACAATCACTAACATCCATCAACAGCATTAACCGCACCACATCTCCAAGATTCCAACCACCATTTCACAATATCAAACCAAACCAAATCAAATCATCTCAATTCATCATATAAAACAAGAAATATCAATCAATCAATCAATCAAGATCCCCAAGATTTCTAACCCACCCGGGCTGACGTCTCATCTTAAACCCGGGCCCCGACAACCCGATCGCAACCTGCCCCTTCACACCCGCGTTTTTCACACTCATCTCGAAATAATACGTCAATCTCTTCACCGGCGCGGGCCGATCCGCTTGCACAACACCAACATCATGACCATGAAGGTTCACGCCGGAGTATTTCACCGATAGTTTATCCGTCGACACCACCAGGAACCCGCCGGAGCTGTTGATCGTGTTGAGCTCCGTCGGGGATGGATCGGAGGAGTCAATTTGGGCGGGATTTGAGTTGAGTTTTGATTGATTGAGGAAGTATTGGCCGATTTGGGATTGATTAGGGTTAGGGTTCATTGTTGAGGTGGTGGTGATTAGGGGACTTTTGGGGGAAGAAAGAAACCCTAATTGGTCGGCGAAGGAGATGGGAAGTGGTTTTGGTTTGAGAGTGCAGTGGGTGAGTTTCTTGTTGTGTAACAGTTGCAGAAATGAGAACTGGTGTTCGAATGTCGATGCTTTGTTCCAACAAAAAACCAAATTTCAGTTGGGTTAGACTTGTAACGGACCACCGATGTCAGGATGACTGTTAGGGATGGTAACCTCTCGATGTTTCGTTAGGGTCTGTTTTATATTATCTTCGTTTTATAATTATTACGACTTTTTTTTATTATATTATTCAATACGTAATTTAAAGAACTTCATTATTCATCTAAATAATATGATTTAAATTTTTTATTGACACACGATTATATTACATAACATTTAATATCATTAACGTTTCATAATATTTTCTAAAAAAAATATTTGTGTGTCCAGTAAAAAAATTATAATTTTTTTGGGACGCAGGGAGTATCATTTTTATATTTAATTTTTTGCTTCATTTTATTGATTAATGAAATAAAATTGTTTGTTATTATTTTTATTTTCTGTTTTTTTAAATGGATGAAATAGAGACAAAAAATCAGAAAAATAGTTCTTTGTTTTTATCTGTAACATTCAAGATTTCTTTACACAAAATAATTTATTTTGTAAAATGATTTTGGCTTTCGGTACATGTTTTCTATTCGTGTTATTGGTTTTATTTCTCCAGTTTTGAATAACAATAATAAACGCTCCCTTATGAAATGAAGCAGTATATTCAAAAGAAAAAAAAAAACCTACAATACTACCAATATTTTTCTCTAGGGCATATTTGACATCAATTTTGTTTCATGATTTCTATTTTCGTTTTATTTGTTGATGAAACAAAACTGTTTGGTATCACTGTTATTTTTTATCTTTTGTTTTCTATTTTTCAAACGGATGAAGCAGAAACAAAAAAAAATGATCTTTTGCTTTTATTTCTTATTTTATCTGAATACAATATTCAATATAACTCTACACAAAATCATTTTATTTAGTAAAATATTTTTTGTTTTTATCATTGATTTTTTACTTCTGTTATTGATTTTAATTTCTACCATTTTGCAGTCGGAGGCATTTCACTGTCTTTGTATCTCACCACCAGCATGCATATCTTAAAAAGGTAATTAGATGCTGAATGAGTAATTGTGTATTTAAAGTGTATCTCGTGATCTCCTTTTGTTTATTTTTCCTGTTAACGTGATATTAATATACTAGTACGCAACATCTAAATATCAGTACATCTAATTTAAGCAACCACATAGACATCTATCTGTCTTGACAACCAATTAGATATCCGCTTAGGCCCTGCCTAGATAAGTACCGCCACGAGCGCCCTATTATGTCTTACGCTCTTTAGAACATTCAAGAGAAGCACAAAGAAACATTTTCTTAAACCTCGTCAATGTAGTTTTACAAGAACATGAACAACAATTCAGCAGTGTTCCAATAGCATCATGAATGAAAGGGTCAGTACATGTTAAGACCAGCCAAAACAAAAGATTATGGGGAACACATTCTGCAAACAACTGAAAAACATTTGAACTTTCAACAATATGATGGTCTAGGAACTGGCAAGGAGAAACTCAAAAATTTGCCTTGTTCAGTGACAATTGTGCATGCACGACGTAGTCTAAACGAATGTGTATCGGCTCGACAAATCAGCCATCGGACAAGTTCACGAGATCTGTAAAGAAGAAAGAAATTCTATCCAGCATAAGAAGCTAATCAGGTCTTGGAATATTTATTCAGTTGCATCCTCAGTCCAACTTTTGTTCAATCGTCCACTGCGTGCTGCACACAAACAACCCATTGCATAGAGTCAGGGAAGCAAAACTACACAACAGTACAGAACAATATGAAAGGTAGTATGGATTGTATAGAGAGAGATGATTTCGCAAAATAAAAATAAACTAAAGCCTTGATCTCATCATACATGCATGTGATTCTCCCAATTCGAACTGAAAAAATGAGTGCTTGAAAGAGGATTACCTTCTGATCAGTGTGTGACTGTAGTGACATACTTGTTAAGGAGAGCGACTATTTGAGGCGAAACTCTTGAAGCTGAGTCCTTCAAGTTCTGAATCTTTATGTTAGTTTCTTCCTCGAGCCTTCTCACATTTGAGCCAGAAATCCCACTACTCTGCAACATGCCGGAGAAAAGGTCATGCAGAACCGGAAACCTTTAGTTCTAAATAAAATCAAACAGAACAACCAGAAAAGTTGGACTGATCGCAATCATACAAATGCATAATATGTGCATTGCCATGAAAACAATATTGAACTCGCAGAAAACACATTCATAGGAGGATTGCAATGTGCAGGAATCAAAAGACTGGCTACCAATAAGTGGCGTGGTGACTGATGAATAGAAGGAAAGACAATAGCAATAAGGAAAAGGCACACCCTCGGAAGGCGATTTAATTGAACATTCCCTCCGCCTAATCAACAAATCAAAGGGTCAAACCTCTGATATTTTCCTTTGATGTTCTTCTTCCAAATGTGCGCGATATCGAGCAATCACTTCCTCTGCCTCTTCTTTAGCCTGCCTTAGCCTTTGCATCTTCACTAAAATTCATAAAGACAGGAGCAAAACAGAAAAAGAAGATGATTTGTCAAGGTTAAAATTGAGATGAAAGAGCAAGAGGTTGGTAGTTATATGTTCGAAAGCGGTGAGTGAAAAGGACTTTTTACTGTTTTTAGCGTCGGCTATGATCTTTTGCGCCTCTTGTTCTGCAGTCAACAGCACCTGAATGCTTTCCTGGCCTTTGATGGAATCCATAGCAGCGGAACTAGCTAAGACATGAGAATGAAACAGGAGGAGAATCACACGTCGAAGGCAGTATTCTACAATAGTTCACCTGAACATTTAGACCGAAGAAATACATGCATAAGAGCATTACGAGCCTGCCCGACAAGCGCATTGCTGATTCAATGAAAACAAACAGCAGATAAATGGTAAGAACAGGTCACATTCTCTCCACTTTTGATTGATTAAGCCAGCTACATCTATTTGATGAATCGTTCACTCTTTAAATCCCATAAAAGGAGTTCGGGGGACCTGGATAAATCACTTAACTGATAACTCTACAAAATCACTGGCATCTGCATAGTTCAACTAAAACATAGACAGAGATCATCTCACCGATTATTTTTTTCGAAGTCCAAAAAATCAGATCAGAATGTCAGCTCCCAATCGAGCATTCAGTTGTCATCTTGATACATATATTGGCTGACACAAACTGCTAATTACAACTTCTTAGTGCACATATACCTGGAAGACTAGATGTAACGTCTTGGCCAATCCTTGTTAACGGGTTGTTACCATAAACCGTTTTCTATACTGACAACTGCCTCCACAGACCAACGAGTTCTTTCAGTGTGCTTTTGACCTCACTCGTATACACCCTACGAAACTTCCAAGGAGACTAAATTACGGAGTTCTAAAGAGATAGTTACCTAAAAGAAAGATGCAAGTTGTTGGTATGGATAATCTTATCAAACCCTTTAAGCTCAACCGTTTGAGTTATTACACTAAACATCCCATATAATCGAAGATTGCATAATATACATCCGAACATAACCTCTCGAGTTCTCGAGACACCACATCATCGAAAATAGATCAGCTTCTCAAGCCCCATTTCCACTTCATGTTTTCAGAATTCAATCAGATTCCTATCGATTCTGTGATCATTTTCTTCGACGCCTCATACACAACATGATCTTGTCACACTATGAAAAGTCAGAAATCCCCAAGAACTTTAAAATTTCCAAATCAACCGCAGTGATGCCATAGTTTCCCGAGATCTGACTCAAAAATGAAATCACCAATTTCATAACAGAAAAAACAACGAATCTAAGGGCAAAAAAACAAAACTGCGAATTCGATTGGATCGATTGAAGATTTCGATTTCTGAGGGCATCATAAAAAAGAGATAAGATTACATACATCATCATGTTTTGGAAAGATGCCCCAATATCTTACATTTGATGGGATTACGTGGATACATTTCCTTCCTTTTCTTTTTCTTTTCTTGATGGAAGATTTCGATTAGGATGATCACATTGCCACAATCGAATAAAAGTTAGGGTTTCAAGAGTACCTGAATTTCACGGAGATCTGATAAATGGGACGTTGTTTGCTTTCTTGGTTTTGAAGTGTGTGGATCGGTTTGTTGCGGTCTCCTTTCTTTAACTAACGTTTTCCCTGTGATTTTATTCATTTATACCAAATAGAAGCTGTAAAATTCACACACTAATGTCATTCCTCGTTATTGGAATTAAATTATCCTTGTTGCGTGACAAACATGCTATCAAACAAATTCATGCTCTACGCAAATGATCATTGCTCCTTGATTAATTGAATTCTCAAGTTTATTAGGGTCAGACAAGCAATTGACAAAAAAGAATGTTAGATGAACCGTCAACTCTCCCACAACCTCATCTACGACACTTGTCCAGCACCAAAAGTTCGATAAATTTAAGGCATTTGAAGCAGATCGAACTATATCTCATGCAATCTCGATAGTTAATCCTACTGATAATGATGTAAGACAGCTTATGAAAGTTGTTGTGCGTATATAATATGAAAGAGAAATGAACATGAACACCATATCAGGGTTGTTTTTACTGTCTATTTGATCAATGGAAGGAGACAAGTTTATACGTTTCTGCTTCTTTCAAGATCAGTTGGATTTATGAAGCTATTTACAGGCACACATGATGCTAATGTACAAATAATTCCTGTATAGGAATTGAGTTTAGCAGGCGATGCAGCTTATTTACACATCTCGAACAACACGGGATCGAGCCTGCCAGATCTAGCAGGCTCGGATCATACGAGATTGGCAGTTACTGGAATCCCGCCTTCAAACCCCATCCATTCCTCCCATTCTTCCTCGTAATCCTTCATCGTCCGCTGCTCTTCTTCCTCTTCAAACTTCTGCATCAGGCTCTGCATAAAACATTTTCCAAACATAAGAAAGACAACTTCGATAAAAGCCATCAATGATTCTTAATATTTTTTATTAAGGTTTTGTGAGGTCAGGGATAAGTCGCTTCTCTCCAACCCTCTCTCCAACCCGTGAGGCATGAATCAAGGATTAGACATCTAAGAATATCGAGAAATAAGCTCTCTACATAAAACTAAGAATACGACTGCATATATCGCTCTGACTTACAAGATACCCTATCACATCGGGCAATTGACTGAATTATATGGATACGTTCTTTTTTTCTTCTTTCTTTTTTTTGGTTATTTTTGTTTCTTAATCCAGATTTGACCTATTAACTTTGAAAAGTGTAAAGTCTAATTTAATTTCTGGACCAACATTTAATTATCATCCATTTGCCACACCTTTTTATATCTTCATTCATTGATTCCAGTCCAATCCTCCCAAAATAATTCCACCACTTGCAAAATATCCATAAATACACGATATTTTCTTTTGCAAGACCTTGACTATTCGTGAGAATAACTTTGAACTTTGCTGTCACAAGACTTGAGCAAACCAATAAAAAACTACTAGTACTGTTTCATGAGTGTGAAATAGAGAACCAATGACCAACTCCAGACAGCAACACAAAGTTGAAATACAAGGAACTTGGAGTACTATAATAAGTAACGAGTATAAAATTAATTTCCTTGACCAAAATGTCTAGCAGATAATTTCAAATGGGAAGTGATAATACTCCAAGAAATTATCTATTTACCATGATTATCCAAAACTCACGTTAATCACGTCACTTATCCATCGATTTGTATGAGTGATAACATGCTATGTTATCCTGATCTATCGATAATTATCTCAACGACACGACAACAACAATCAAGATACTTTCATTATGAAAAGAGTCGCACGAAACATAATATGGTGGATACAATTAAATCTACCTCATAAGCTAATTTGATTTCCTGAAACGTTTCGACTTTCTCCGCAACGGTTCCACTTCTCACCACATCCGGATGATGCTGAAAAAATAAAATAATATAATATAATTTTAAAAATAAATCACCACAACCGCAACGAATCAGACAAATCTAACACCAAAATTCAAATAAAATAAGGGTAGGGTTAAATCTAGAACAGAAATGCTGGAATTAGTCTTTCCCTCTGGATTTAATCATCCCCATAAAATAAAAAAATAAAAAACACAACAAAACAAGATCATAATCGAAACTCACCTTGAGAGCCAATCGCTTATACGCACGCTTGACATCTAACTTCGACGCAAAAGGCGACAATCCAAGAACAGCATAATGATAATTCACATACTTCGCCGCCGCGGCCGCGCATCTCGTCGTCGGAAACCGGACGGAGCTCGGACTCCGCGGCGACGGTGACGACGCAAAATCGAGCTTCCAGATTCCGGTCCTGATCATCCCCGCATTCCTCATCATGTTGTAGTCGTTTGATTTTGCGTTCTTTGATTGGATTTGGTGATGCTAAAATCGAGGTGTTCGATGATGGTGGCGTGGTTTTGTGGATAATGGGAGATTTGGATTGGTGGATAAATAGAGGAAGGTGGAGGAGACGAAATGGGTGTTGAGGGGGTACGTGAGGAGGAGAGTTTGGTAGGGGTGAATTTTTGGGTTTTCTCACGGGGTGGTTGTGGTTTTTTTAACCGGTTGGTAAAGTTAATTGGGGACTGTTTAATGTGGGAATCTAAAACTTTTAGCTGGATCATGGATGGATATAGTCTTCGTCCCAATGAGTGAGAGGCTGCACCTTATCGGTAATGCAGCGGTTTGACGCTGTGTAATTACTCACCTGAATTTTCATATCATAAAATAATTTAATATTATTATTATATAAAATTATCATGAAATACGAATATTAATTTATGTATATGAATTGGGACAGAGAAAATAGAACATAAACTATATAATATCTAAAAGTCGTGTGTAATTAATATTTTCCTCAGCCATGGTTATCCCATGGTTTAGAAAATATTGTCAATATGATGGGTGAATTCGGCTGTAGATGAGTAAAAATCACCGTCAAGTAAAAACGAGATGAGGTGACCAATCATTAGATGCTCTAGTTCGCCTTAAAATCGTGATCCACCAATGGGCCCACTTTTCCCGCTTACATAAATCGCTCGCTTTTGGGCCCACTGAGTTTGGGCCCAAACATAGGTCCACTGATGCTTTCAAGATGAGATCAAATACGTGCCCGTTTCAAATTCAATGAACATTGTCCTCTTTGCCTGTCTTTTATTATCACCTGACGTGGTGGTAATCATCGAAACCTCAAATGCATTGGATTTCATAACCTCCAACACTGCGATATCGTGAATAAAAGAGATAAGAAAAATAAAGAAAAATACTATAGATAATTCGAGATTGCTACATGATCTTTTGTTATAAAAATGTTCTCTTTCACACCCTACATTTCTTTTTCGTCTCTTTTGATACTTGATGGTCTCAAAGTTAGAGTCCATTACCGATGATCCCAAGCTTTGATAAATCGATATTTATTACTAAATCGACCATTCGTGAAAACTATTACAATTTTTCTTAGATATTAGAAACAAAAGGTTGTTGTAACACTTTGATGACTTAATAGTTAGTCGATAACATCCTTTTCCCCTCTACGTGTCATGGTGTGCATTATTCAAATCCATAGAAAAAAACTAGTAGCACTGTACAAAAAGGGCACGAAATGGTAGTTATATTCTCTTTGTCAATCATTGTTGATTAAAGTTCAAAAAAATAAAACTAAAATAAGAATAAAAATAAAGAGGAAGAAGAAAAGAGAAGACCACTGAAGCATTCAAATGGAAGTTGATGCTAGCAATAATGAACAAAGGAGCATTGATTGCTTCGTGGGGATTTTTTGGACATGATATATTATTATCTCTTCAATTATACATAGGCAAACACTTCCACGTTCGAGTTCAAAATCATTGGACCTTGCCTGATTCATGACTAGATATATAAAGCATATCCATAAAGAATTTGAAATCAAGATACCTTGATCATGATAATAGTGTACAAGTATGCTAACCGCTAGGCTAAGTGCAACAAACACTACACATCTAGCTAGATCACCACAGATATTTATCGTTAAAAACGATAGCGACAACAAGAGGTATAGAAAGTAGTACTTTAGACACTTTTGTCAGCTTTGTCATAATCGTATCATAAAGGATCGAATCCTTTACTTGAGACCAATCGAGAAACAATCTTTAATGGGAAGGGGTGGTGTTGCTCTCTTAAACGAAATTATTAAAGTATAATAACGTTGCACATAACATGACAAATATATGTGATGGAAATAAATTTGGGCAAAAAGTAGAAACTTGTTAAGGTGAATTGGGGAGAAAAAAATTGGTTGAAAATATTTATCCACGTCGGCTGTGGTTTTGTGAGATTTGGATGGAGAACACATTTACAGGATTCTCCATTTGTATTCTTGTGAAATATTTACCAAGACATATGAGGATTTTGGGCTTGGATTACATATGTGTTTTCACCTAAGGTTGTGTTTTTTCAGATGCGGGACAATCATCACTTTCATGATCACATAAAGACTTAGTTGTATCCTGTCTATAAATGTTCGTGGTTTTGATCGTTTCACCTCTTTGTTCCCTATACAAAGGCCTAGAATCTATTAAACAAATTACACGGTGCCAGGCCTCCGAAGCAACAAAGTTTACATTTATTCGAGTGCAAAATTCAAGATAAGCTAGATAGTCGTCAAAATATAGGCGTTCATGGAGCATGATCAAAGAGTGATCTATCTTTCGCCACGTTGTTCCGGAGTTAGACCGCCTTGTCCGCAAATCGGACAACTCTTTAACCCGAATCCTTGGCAATCAAAGCACCTACATTACGTACATAAACGCGAGCCATCCTAATCAATCAATTGAACTTTCTGTCAATATATACATAAGCATGGATCTCAAACGGATAACAATCTTACTTACATCGTTCGAACATGTTGCCGTTCTTCTTGTTCTTTCCTGTCCCCTGCCCATCGAGCAAATCACTAATGTTCAAACTGGCATTGGGGAAAAATTATCGACCCTGTCGTTTTTCCAGTCAAATCTGCGGGATTTGAATGAAGCTGAATGCTCGAACTAACTAGACTATCAGCACACCGTCGAGTAAAATCATTATCACTTTAGCCTATGAAAATTGCATTGTATATACCTTGCATCCAGGACACTCGATAGCACCTTTCCCTTGACAGGTTTTGCAGCCCTTTTAAACCTGAACATATTCCATCATGGAATTCATTGTCAATGATCGATCATCAAATCTCATGAATCGACAAGCTAACAGAACGAGCAAAACAAGAGAACAAATATTATTCAAGTAATTAATATCGACCGAGCTTAGACGGATATCTGCAGACTTAGAGGCAGAAACGGCGAATGCGCTTCGTCGTTTTGGCATACGAAGATCAACGACCCTAGTGACCATTGCATTTTCATGACCATATACTGTCGTTGAAGGCGGTGCCATCGATTTGCAGCAACAGGAAGCAGATATATTCGCCATTGCACTTGCTTTTGATCACCTTGTTGCTTGCTCCATCTGTTAGTTCTCTTCATGTAAAGTCAGAATTCTGAGTGGCAAAAGAAATTCGTGATTGTGAGTTGGCCAGGATATGGATAATGAAATTTGAATCATCCACTCATTTCTTGGGCCCTTTTTATGGTGACATATGAGGGTTGCGTTTTGTCCATCCCGATCGACAACGTTTACTTCATAAGAGCAACTTCAGTTGACAAAGCTATATTTCAATATTTATAGTTATTTTCTTGATTTTATAATATTTGTAATTATTTAATTTGACAGGAAAATTTATATGTGTTGAATTTTTATAAATTTTGATAAAGAAATTTTAGGGATAATTAAGTTGTTGTGAGAGAAGGTAGTGAGTGCACGCACTGTGACAAAATATGTTTGATGTGATTTTTTTAGATTAAACATTAACTAAAAGAGAAAAGGTTACAAGTAAATTGGGACAAAAAAAATAAATATTTATTTATCTATAAATAGTATAAAAATATTACTCTCTTTGTTCCATAATATAGGTAATATGTTGACCCGACACAAAGATTTATATGTGTGTCGAATTTTTATAAAATTTGATAAAGAAAGAATATTTTTTAATGATAGTGGAATTTACTGTAGCATTTGTGAGAGAAGATAGGAGGTGTATTATAACAGAAGATGATTATTTTAATATTTTTTTATCTGAAAAGGTTATTAAATATGATATGTTGTATATATTTTGAGACGATCCAAATAGACAAGTATTGTTTATATTATGAAACAAAAAGAATATAATATACATATGGTTCTTCAATGATTTCACGCTAAATTTTAACATGTCAGTGTTTTCAATCATTCTTTACAATTTCTTCATTCCCTCCAAAATGATGATGATATGATAAAATGACAAAATCATTTTTCATTGTCAAATTTGACTATACAAATAATCAAAGTCAAATTATTACAATAAAAATAAGCACCATTAAATTCCACGATTGATAGACAAATGTTATATTATGCATTTGTCAACCCAAATGTCTTAGTGTATTGGATTTGCTCCAACATCTCTTTATTTCATTCCAGAGTTATGTTGTATAAATTAACTTAACAGTAAAAATTTAACATAAAACATAAAATTTTCCTAACATCTATTTACTTCATCGATAAGTTTCGAACTTAACATGTTGATAATCTTTTTCACAAATGCCTAACATCTGCTTACTTCATACCAGAGTAATTTTTCTTAGATCCAAAGAGTCATTTATTCTGACCACGAACTGAAGAACATGTTTCTAAACTTATTCAACTGTCATCGAACCCTAACATCTCAACAAAAACCAGGGAAGTGTATAAAAACGCTAGAATTCAATCCCCCTCAAAACCCCCAAATCCCCACACCCAAATGATCCCCATCAATTCATCATCAACCGCTGAACACTGATACAATCCTTCATCTCCAATGTCGAACAAGTCCGATTAGATCCCCAATTCGATTCCCCTCGCCGTCGCAATCCCCGAAGACGACCCAGAAGTCGATCCAAGCTCTTTCTTGCTCGAGAAATTCAATCTATACGAAACACGAGCGGTAAAAACGCGATCTTTGATTGTTTTCGTTTCTGGGTATATTAATATTTGATGTTTGGTTGTGTTATTTGATCAGAGGTTTTATTTGGTGGGTTCCGATCGGAGCAAGAGGTTCTTTAGGGTGTTGAAGATCGATCGATCTGAGCCATCGGATTTGAATATTAGTGAGGATCCTGTGGTGTATTCGTCGCAGGAGGTGAAGAGCTTGCTTCAGAGGATTTCGGAAGGGAATCGGGCCACCGGAGGGTTGGCCTCGGTTGCTAAGGTTTATGGAATCGCGGGTATGGCATGTTGGTTGGATCGAATGTGGATTTCGTTTTGTGGGTTTTAGGGTTTGTGTTGATTGTGGTGTGGTTTTTTGGGTGTTTGTGTAGGTTGTATAAAGTTTCTGGAGTCTTATTATTTGATCTTGGTGATGAAGAGGCGGCAAATTGGGTGCATTTGTGGGCACGCTATTTATGCGATTGATGAGAGCCAGTTGATCACTATACCTCATGG